>JAKSZP010012512.1:0-41382 GCA_022478985.1 Massospora cicadina
AAAACCTTGTCTATAAATATCCGCATCTTTTCTTAAATATTGTTACATTTTTATCTCCAAATTGTTTTTAGTTTCACTTATTTCTAGAGCCTCTGTTCATCAAGCTCCTCTCCAGCCATCAGCTTCACCGGTTTTATTACAAAAGGTCCCTCATCACCTATTCTCAAGCTTATAGCAAGTTACCAGCCCCTACATTTAGGATTCCCAGCTCTCCCCACTGTCTGCTCGCTGCAGGACATTTTATCCCATCCATTTTGGTACGCTTCAGAGGAACTATTGCCCTCAGCTACCCTATCCTGACAGTTCTAATTATGCAGATATAATATAGTGGTAATTTTTGTGATAGATATTGCTTGAACAAAAATCAATTAATTATTCATAATTTTATATGCATTAGAGAAATTATAGGATTTAAGGTGAACTAAGATTAATTTAATGAGGCAGAGCTATATAATGTCTACAGCATCTGGAAGGACTTTAAGTGTTATATAATAAAATCACAAGCATTTGAGAATTAAGATAGAGGAGTAGAGTATCATATATAGATCTTACAGCCAATTATCCTATATTATTAAAAATGATAGTATAGTCAAGAGTTTTATTGTGTATTCCAGAAAGAGATGGTTTTGAAAGTTATTGTAATTTTCAGGAAAGTGTCTCTAACTCTCCAAGCATAGGCTATTATGAAAATCATAGTAAAACCATCTAGTAAGGTGCAAATCCCCTATAGGATATAACTAAATCTTAAGAAACCCCCATGAGGAGGTAACTCATGAGGGCAGAAAATGGTAACATAGTATAAGCAAATAGATAAATTAGCCTTTATTTAATGAAATAGATGACCAACAAAGAAGGTTGTTATTACAGTACATGATGTTCCTGATCATCACATTGTTATTATTAGAAATAATAATAACAAACAAAACAATAATTTTAATAATAATACTATATTTTAGGGAAGAAGCCACCCAATTGGGGCAAAGTTTTTTAGTAAATTAAGGTCCTTTTAAACTTTGGAGGGATCTTATGAATTCAAGCTCCAAAAATCCAAACTACTTACTAATTTTTCCAGCATTAATTTCAGATTCCTTTCAACACAAACCTTAAAAAGAACCCCTATTTATAGGGGTTCCAAAACTGAGAAATTCAGAATAAGCGTAGTAATTCACTCATTTTTCATTCAAAATTAATCTATAAAAAGAGACCCAAATTTTAATCATTTTTATCAAAGATCAACTTGATCAAAACCAGATTGTCAGGTCTAAAAATAGGCCTTCTAAATTTGGTATAATAGCAATTAATGATCATTGCCACTTATTACTTAAATCAGTAATGATTATTCATATGTTATAAGCTGAAACCTAATAACTTACTCCTATTTTATAAAATTACAAATATTACCTATTGTAGATGAATAATTTCATGAGACTTAAAAAAGTCTAAGAAATTATTATTAGCATACTATAAAAAGAATTGAATAGATTTTTATCCCTCATTTCTGTATTCTTACTCAGTTGGCTCAATAAGACATATCTTTAAAAAATTCTTTAATTTCTTCTTTTATTGAACTATATACTATGATGAACGCCTTTTTCCAGGATAATAAACCCAGTCACCTAAAGGAATCTCTATTTGCTCTCACCTGGGTTCAAGAATCATTGTTATTGTTAAGTATTATCCTATCTCTTATTCAAGGATGGTTTTAATATTATCATAGTGTTATGCGGACTTTCAGAACACCATATGGGGTTTTATCAAGTTTATAGACTATTACCTGGTTGGTATTACCCAATACCTTTTTCCATTACTGGAAAGAACTTGTCCATTACAGTTGGTCTCAAAACAATAAATTTAAAGTATCAGAATATCATTAACCATCAGATGAGGCACTGCACCCAATACAACCAATAATCGCAAACTACCACCCTTGTGGTATTATAGCTCAAGTAATCTTGCACTTGGGTGATTGATTGCAATTGGATTTTTCCAAATTAGATAATATAGTAAACTGAATGGGGCTTTGAGCCCCATTATTCCAACAAATATAGCATCCCATCATAATCCAGAAAATGACCGTTGCACTTTAGAGCCAAGGATGTAATGCACAGAACGTCGCATGCACCCACTGAAACATGGGCATATTTTTCCCTTACCAGCGCTGGTCCAGGGTGTGCTTTGGGTCAGGAAGGTTCATTAACTTAATCCATTTGGCATCTTTCTGCTCAACCTTATTGGTACATTCTGTCCCCACTAGTATGTATTTAACCATGACAGTAATAGATTTTTAGATTAAAATTGATAGACTATAAAAGAACTGTGAAATTATACAATAGAATGATATTGTTGCTGGAATAATTTGTAAATCTTAGTAATGTATCTCAAAATTACCATTTAAGTATTATAAGATTGACATAGCTATAAGGTAACTTCAATGCACTTTTTAACATTGATCTAAGATGTTTATGAGGCTTAATTTATTAATTTCTTCTTTATCATTGTCACTGTCAGAAAATCGCCTTTCCAAACAGTGGGCTCCACTAGTGCGCCAGGCCAATCATTATGGAGACTGGCTGACCCTTTCTGTTTTGCCTTTATAGGCGTGCCAACCCCCTAAAAGTCCACGTCTAACCCACTAACACAGCAGACTAATGACTTCACCTTAGCCCTAGGGTCCTTGGTGTGCCCCAGCAAGTTCGCCCCCATCCTTGGTGGCCAAGGCACCCCCACGCTGCCCCACCCTCCTGACTCTTTGCCAACTCATCTGGGCATGCCTCAGAGAGTCCATCCCCCATCCTGGGCAGCCAAGAAGCTCCTGCACTGCACCCCACAGGACTGACAGCCATTCAGCACATCAACGTTGGTGGCCAGTTAGCCAGGTTTCTGCCAGTTCCTCATAGGGAGGAGGTATGAGAGCTGTCAGCGTCAGTCACTCAAGGCGTGTTACCCCAAGCCTACTTTGGGGATCTCCAGTACCATCTTCTCTAATCAAGCTGACTAACTACTAATAGCTAAGTTAAAATGGGCGAGAGAGATCTTTATTTAGAGGGAAGAATGACTATTTATACCCTAGGCTACTGCGGCTATGAAACTTTTCAATCATCCAGGCTAAAACTCTAATAAATTGTTAGTCATTCATGGTAGCGATTCCCTCCCAATCCACTCGTCTAATTCACTGAATATTAGATTAGGTCAAACCATCCTTGGCATGAGTCACCGGTTGAGTGTATATAATTTATTACTATAAATATAACTTTGAGTACCCTCAACATAATTTGCCAGTGCTCCATTTTAGTCAGCAGAATCATAGTTGGATAATTGTTAACAAAATTCATCAGCTTTTCGCCAGAAATTCCTCAACAACCCACCAATGGCATTTGGTGGCAAACGCAGATTCCACTGAACCTAAATTGATTAATAATTATAAAACATTGGATAATATCAAACTATGCGATTAGCTGGAAATCATGGCCAACTAACTGACACCCCTAATTCTGATATTATTAGAAGGGATCCTTAAGTCCAGTGGAACATCCCCTTTGCGTGGATTTGGCAATTTTTCATTCCCAAATAAGAAAAGTTTGAAGAGGGTTGTGTACCCCTCGCCACACAGGGTGAGCTCGCCCATGTGGTAGATGAGCGTGAGGTAACAGTGCTCCCTCTGAAGATTCCTTTCCCAGTTCCTGCGCTTGCCTCCGCCAAACTAGTTCGCCATATTGAGGGAATCTAAGGTGAAATCATTGGTGACCATCTTACTCATGAGCAGGAGGGACTTTACAAAACCGTTGGCATTGAATCCTCAGAATTGAAGCTGAAATGTTTAAATTCAATGAGAATAAGGTCCAATGGGCGGAAAACTAATATTAAAACAAGGACAACTAACAAATTATCAGCTGGAATCGCAGATGACTTTGAGTCATCAAGTAGTGTGATCACCAATGCCAAAGTTTCCTCAAATCGTTGGGGAAGATCCCTGATGAGCAGAAACCTCTAGTTCAAGAATCAGGATTTGCGCCTGATGCAACTCATTTGGCCAAACAAATGCCCCAGTGACTGGGCATGAGCGAATTGGTCATCCCAAACCCATTTCCATCAAATTGGGACCACCCCTATGTGGGGTGGCCCTTGGGAACTCCCGTTGCCCATCAGTTCAGACACCATTGCAACAAATGATGTAAATGCAGTTGAGATGTGGTCCAGGAAGATACAAGATGAAATGAAAATGACTCATCCTGCTGCCAATTTCTTTGATAACAGTTCTAATTAGAATTATCCTCCCCCTTCCCCAAAAATTCGCCAGGTTAGGTCAAATTTCAGGGCCCTGATCTCTGCTTTGACCTACCACCAATTAAACAATATTTAATCAGTTGCATTGCACTGTGGAATTGTTGGTTGATTTTATTTATTATCTTTCCAATAAAACTCTTTACCCAATTCCATTTTTATGCTTAAAAAACTGCCCTTTCCTTTTGTATTTCAACAACCCATGGGGTTCATGGCCATGTTCACCTAGTACTTTGCTAGGTGCCTATACACAATTATGGCTCATGGGCACTCAATGGCGAAATACCTTCCTGGTTCCATAACCTTCATACAAGCAGCAGTGCTTTTGGCATTCAGGCTTGGCGTTTGGGTGCTTTGGAACTTAAACTGGAAGGCCAGTCTAAAAATAACTTGTTGTTTGCCTGACATAATTGACCAACCATCCTTCTTAACTATTTTCGCTCTTCTCGTTGAGATGGGCATAGCAATAGTCCTTTTCTCTCAGCTGGATAAGGTTGTGAAAATTTAATATGGCCACAATAGCCTAGTTCCTCTCAAATTGTTTAAGCTCACCCATCCAAAATGGAATCTCCCTGATAGGAGCTGTCAAGGCGGCCTTGGGCTAAATTCCAGCTTCAAATCATTGTCCAAATCACATTCCATAGTTGCCACGGCCATCATGCCCATGTCAGTATATTCTGTCATTCTGACTTATGAAGTGTCTGATCCTGTTGCAAATCTAGTGGTTTCCCCCAATCCTAGTACCATCTCTTATCTACAGACTCAACCATAGCTGCCAATAAAGAGAATTTCGCCTACTTTTTATTGCCCATGAAAATAAATATCAGAGCTCACCATGTGTCCTTTGAGGCTTTGGTGGATACTGGAGCAGCGGGTAATTTATGAGTGTAGAGCTATCCCAACAGTTGGAACTTGACCTGGACTCAGGCCCTTTGGTGATGGTTGCTTCATCAGTCTCCCACCTTCAAATGTAGTATGATGGCCAGTCCCTTTCTCAGTCCATCAGTTTAGCTTTTGTGATCAGTTCTCCACAATGCCAAACCTGGTGTTTCCAGTAAATCTGCGGTAGGTTGGTGGCACCAACAACATGTTAGAATTCACCTGGATACTAAAATGATGTCATTCTCTAATGATCAAATGGAGGGGGAATTTTTAGTCAATACCCCTAAGAAAACTCAAGGCCGCAGCTCCGTAACTTCCATTATTTCCCCTGCGGACCTTCCATCCAATTTTCCCAAAGAATTGATGCGCTATCGAAGTATATTTGATACTGAGAAGGCGGACTTTCTTCACTTTCACACTAAATTTGACTTAAATTCCAAACAACGTTGCAGTTGGTGAATATCAAATGTCCCTTGTATCCCCACACAGAGGAGGAGGTAGCGCTTAACACTTGGTTAGATGATATTCTTAAAAAGGGTGGTTGTTTAAAGAGACATCACCAGTTGCTCTCCCATCGTTTTTGTCAAGAAATCTGATGGTTCCCTCCATCACTTTGTGGATTATGGACACTTAATCAAAGTTACGGTTCGTTATCCCTACCCTCTGCCCCTGGAGCAGACTATCAGTCAAGAAATCACTAAATCTCATGTTTTCTCTATGCTAGATCTCGTCAATGCCTTCAACCAAATACAAGTGGTGGAAGGTCAAGAATGGCTTACCGCAATCCAAGCAAAGTGAGGTGTTTTTCAATTCCGTGTAATGCCCTTTGGGTTGAAGAATGATCCAGCCACATTTAAAGAATGAATGATAGTGTGTTGGGTGACCTCTAATTTTTTTTGCGCGGTCACATATATTGATGACATTTTGGTTCTCTCTCCAACTCCCAAACAACACGCAAAAGACTTAGAAGCAGTAGTGACTGCTTTGCACAAGGCAGGCCTGTTCGTCAAGCCTTCAAAATGCGAGTTTTATAAGGAGGAAGTTACCTTTCTATAGAATCTTGTCCTAAAAGATGATTATGCAATTCTCCCCACTCCCCCAACATGTTGGACGCCAACCGTGAATGGCCAAATCCAACAACCCAAAAACAATTAAGAAGTTTATTAGACACCATCATTTTCCTGAAGAAATTTTCCCCAGTCCTTTACCAGTTAGCCGCTCCAATTCACCCCTCATGGGTAAGATTGTTCCCTTTCGTTGAACACCCAAGTGCCAGAAGGCGTTTGAGTCAATTAAAAAGGTGTTCTTATCACCCCCCATACTGAAACACACTGACCCCTCCAAACTGTATATAGTTGCTTGCAATGCTTCATCTATTGCAGTGGGGACTGTTCTGCTCCAGGATCATAATGGCTTAGAACATCCAGTTGCTTCCTTTTCCCAAAAGTACTTCTCTACCGAGCTATCCTGGGTTATCTATGATAAGAAGTTGTCATCCATATCATGGGATTTGACTCATTGGCGGTGTCTGTTACAAGGTGCTCCCATGAGTTGACAGTGTGTATGGATCATCAAGCTCTTCTGTATTTTCACAAACCACAGAAATTGGCGCATAGGCAAAGCTCACACCTATCAGGATTTGTGCAGTTTCATTTTTTAAAATATGAATTCATAAAAGGTGCGTTAAACGTGCTCCCTGACTTTTTTAGCCACAACCTGACTCATTGCCCCTCGGACTCAGATGAAGAAGACCTGGTTACCATGATTCCCATCACTCAAATTTTATCTTTTGTCTCACCTGTGGTCTTGTCAGTTGACTTAGCTCCTAACGCTCCTCTTATTTCATGAGTTTTAGCAGCTCAAATGACCTGCCCCAAAGGAGTGAAGTTGCTTGAGCAATTATCCCTTCAAACTCATAAGCATTCCCAATATTCCTTGGTGGAGGGTCTCGTCTATTTTTGGTCGCAGGTTTGGGTCCTCCCTCTCTTTGGAGCTGAGGTGTTTCAGTCACATCACGACCCTCCCACAATTGGTCATCCAGGCAATAAGAAATGTACCAATTTGATTAAGTAGACTTATAATTGGGCGGGTCTATCAAAGAAGTACCGGCCTGGATCGCCAATTGCATTACCTGCACACAGGCCAAGTTGGATTGATCAGGAAGAAATGGTCTTCTTCATCCTTTACAACAGGCAGAGGGTCCATAGACATCGGTGTTTGTGGATTTTATTGTCAAATTTCCATGTTCTAATGGGTTTACAGTGGTGATGGTGGTGGTCAATCATTTTACTAAATTTTCCCTATATTATTCCATGCTCTTCCACGATTACATCAGAAGAAACCACTTGTCTATTCGTGCGCAATGTGTTTTATATTTTTGGTCTTCCATAGGAGATCATCAATGACTGTGGCCCAACAGTGCGGTTCTGGAATGAGCTTTTATCCATCTTAAAAATTACCCCCTGCTGTTCCACAGACTATCACCCCCAGTCTGATTGACAAACCAAGTGGGTAATTAAAGCTTGGAGCAGTACTTGCACTGCTATGTCGCAGCTTCACAGGATACCTGGGCAATGACCTCCCCCTTGCTCAATTTGTTTATAACAATGTTACTCATGCCTCTACGGGGTCACTCCTCTATGGGGTTTTCTCCCTATGAAGTGATGTTGGGGTATAATCCCTCTTTTTTGGTCAGTCCCTGCTTGCATCCAGAGGTCCCAGCTGACGCAGATCATGATGAGCACATTCAGTTTACCCAATCCTTAGTGCAGGAGCATCTCACTAAAGCTATCGATTCTTACAAGCAGTTTGCAGATTTTAAATGGCTTCCTGGCCATGACATAATGGTGGGTTCATATTTCATGCTGAATATGCGCCATCTGCGGATGCAGGTACCTTCCCAAAAGTTTTCAAGCAAGCGTTCAGGTCCCCACTTGGTGGAGGAGGACTTGAGCAATGGTGCTTTCCAGTTAAAGTTGCCATCTCATTAGAAACAGCACCCACCTTCCACGTATCTCAGTTCAAGTTCAAGGTGACTGTCCTCACAGACCCTGAGCCAATAGTAATCAGGATGCGGAGGAGGCTGAGGTGGTAAGCATCTTAGCATCCCACAAGATTTAGGAGGTCAGTTCAATATCTCGTCGCCTGGAAGTGCCATCTGACCTATGAGAACAGTTGGGTCAAGGCCTGTGATTGCGCAAACTGCATGGAACTGGTCAAGGCGTTTCATGAGTCCCATCCTGATTCTCCCCATCCCTCCACCCCAAAAGTTGCAACTTTGATGAGAATCAAGTTGCCCAAGGCGCACAAAAATGTAGCCCTTATGCAGTTTCCTGGAGGAGGTGCCCCTCCTTTGGCAAAAGGAAAGGGTAATGTAAGTCCAGGGGAACGTCCCCTTTGTGTGGATTAGGCGATTTCCCAATTCCTAAATAAGAAGGGTCTGAAGAGGGAAGCTGTACCCCTCATCACCAGGGTGACCTCGCCCATGTGGTAGATGAGCGTTGGGTAACATCACTACCTCTGAATATTCCTTCCCCAGTCCCTGTGCTTGCCTCCGCCAAACTAGTTCATCATATTGAGGGAATCTGTGCTGAAATCATTGGTGACCATCTTCCTCATGAGCAGGAGGGACTTTACAAAATTGTTGGCATTAAATCCTCATAATTGAAGCCGAAATATCCAAATTCAATGGAAATAAGGTCCAATGGGCGGAAAACTAATATTAAAACAAGGACAAATAGCAAATCATCATCTGGAATCGCAGATGACAATGAGTCATCAAGTAGTACTATCACTGATGCCAAAGTTTCCTCAAAATCGTTGGGGAAAATTCCTTATGAGCAGAAACCCCTAGTTCAAAGATCGAAATTTGCACCTGATGCAACTCATTTGGCTGAATGAATGCCCCAGTGACCGGGCATGGACGGGTTGGTCATCCTGAATCCGTTTCCAACTAATTGGGACCGTCCCTATGTGGGTTGGCCTTGGAGAATAAAGTTGCCCATCAAGGCATATGCTGTCATGCCTTCTGATGTAAATGCAGTTGAGCCTCAGTCCAGACGTTTGTGGACAAACTGATTGTGACTTGGCCTGCCACTGGATTCTTTGATGTCAGTTCTAATTAGAATTATCCTCCCCTTCCCCAAAAATTCACCGGGTTAGATCAAATTTTAGGACCTCAATCCCTTATTTGACCTACAATCAATTAAACACTATCTAATCATTTGCATCACATTGAGAAAATTGTTGGTCGATTAACTTTACTATCTTTTCAATAAAATGCTTTACCCAATTTCAGTTTTTATGCTTAAAACTAAACCACCCTTTCCGTCTGTATTCAAACAACCCATGGGGTTAATGGCCGTGTTCACCTAGTACTTTGCTAGGTGCCTATACATGATTATGGCTCATGGGCACTCAATGGAAAAATACCTTACTGGTTTCATAACCGTCATACAAGCAGCAGTGCTTTTGGCATTCAGGCTTGGCGTTTGGGTGCTTTGGCACTTAAACTGACAGGCCTGTCTAAGAGTAACTTGCTGTTTGCCTAACAGAATCAATCTAGTTAATTTTGTGACATTTCACCCCACTTAACCAGATTGTATTCCTCAAGTGCGACCCACCCCAATGGTTGGCCAAGAACGCCACAGCGCTTCCTCAAAGGAGCACCAGGTCCAAACCAGTGGCTCTCACCACCTCCTAACCTGTCCTCAAACTAATTGAGCAGCCCACCAGCAAAGCCACTTGTAGTGAGCACCAATGTCATAAAATCGCTTTTTCAAACATTGGGATCCACTAGTGTGCCAGGCCAACCAGTATGGAGCCTGGCTGACCCTTGCTGTTTAGCCTTCCTAGGTGTATCAACCCCCTACAAGTCCACGTCCAACCCACCAACACAGCATACCGATGACTTCACCTTAGCCTTAGGGTCCTTGGTGTGCCCTGGCGAGTATGGCCCCCATCCTGGGCGGCCAAGGCGCTCCCACGCTGCCCTACCCTCCTGACCCTTCGCCAAACCATCTGGGCATGCCCAGTGAGTCCACCTCTCATCCTGCTGGCTATGAAACTCCCGCGCTGCATCCTGCAGGGCTGACAGCCAGTCAGCACATCGTTGTTGGTGGCTGGTTGTCCAGGTTCATGCTAGTTTATCATAGGGAGAAGGTATGGGAGCTGTCAGCGTTAGCCACTCAAGGCGTGTCACCCCACGCCTACTTTGATGATCTCCAGTCCCATCTTCTTCTAATCTAGCTGGCTAACTACTATCAGCTAAGTTAAAATGGCTAGAGAGATCTTTATTTGGGATGAATAATGACTAACTATACCCTAGGCTACTGCGGCTATGAAACCCCTTGGCCATACAGGCCAGAACTCTAATAAATTATCAGTCATTCATGGTAGCAATTCCCTACTAATCTTCCCGTCTGATATACTGTTTATTATATTAGGTTAATCCATTCTTGGCACAAGTCACCGGTTGATTGTATATAATTTAATAATATAAACATGACTTTGAGCATCCTCAGCATGAGTTGCCATTGCTCCAAATTAGTCAGCAGAATCATAGTTGGATAATTGGTAACAAAATTTATCAGCTTTTCGCCAGAAATTCCTCAACAACCCACCAATGGCATTTGGTGGCAAACGCAGATTCCACTGAACCTAAACTGATTAATAATCATATAACATTGGATAATATAAAACTATGCAATTAGCTGGCAATCATGACTAACTAACTGACACCCCTAATTCTGGTATTTTTGGGTGAATCCATTTTGTTAATTTCATGACAGTCACTATAAAATTTACTAAAGCACTATTTTCAATTTGTTTCTGTAAAATTTAAATATAATATAGCTTTTTTGATACCGCAGTTGATAAATTAGTTTCTAGTATAAAAGATGGTGTAAGACCTCTCTGTGTGGTAGTCAGCTTTCACTAGTCATATTACTTTTTATTCATGAATATTTTGCTAATTACCAAGATTAATTGTACATTATTTTTACATAGTGTTTGTCAGAAAATCACTTTTCTGAACAGTGGGCTCAGCTAATATTCCAGACCAACCAGTATGAGACTGGTTGACCCTTGCTGTTTTGCCTTCATAGGCATACCAACCCCCTATAAATCCACATCCAACTCACTAACACAGAAGACCAACAACTTCGCCTTAGCCTCATGGTCCCTCTTGGAGGTGCCCCAGTGAGTCCATCCCCCATCGTGGGTGGGTATGGCACTCCCTTGCTACACCTCCCTCATGACCAATCACCAACCCATCTTGGGGGTGACCCAGTGAGTTCATCCCCCATCCTTGGCGACTATGGCACTCAAGCGCTGCACTACCCTCAAGGCTGATGGCCAGCAGCACATCATTGTTGGTGGCCAGTTGGCCAGGTTCCCGTTGGTTCCTCATAGGGCTGAGGTATGGGAGCTGGCAGCGTCAGCCACTCCAGGTGCATCACCCTGAATCTTCTTTGGGGATCTCCAGTCCCACCCTTATTTACTTTAGTGGCTCTTGCTTTTTCAAATAAATAGAAAAGTGGGCGAAAGAGAGACCTTTATCTGGAGGGAAGGGAGAATACTTATATTCTAGGCTACTGGGCCTATGAAACCCCTTGGCCATCCAATTTGGAACCTCAACTAATTGCATTTGTCCATAATAGCAATTCCCTCCTATTCTGCTCATCCCAATCAATGATTACAGGTCAACTCATCCTCAGCACAAGTCACTAGTCAGCCATATATAATTTCCTTTAAGATAAATACTTTGAGAATCCTTGGCATAAGTTGCCAGTACTCCAAATTAGGCAGCATATTCATAATTAGACAATTGATAATAAATACTTTGGCTTTCCACCAGAAAATCCCACAATCATCTTTCAAGGCAGTTGTATTGAGATAAGATTCCACCAAACTCAGATAAGTGGCAGAAAATCATCATCAGATAGTTGTAAACGAATAAATCAACTTTCTGCCAGAAATTACAAAAATCATCCACAATTTTGCAGTTGGCGCTGAACTAGAAATTCGCCAACCCTAAAATAATTAAAAATTATGTAAAATTGTATAATATTGAACTAGGCAATTAGCTGGCAATCACACCAGACTAACCAACACATTTAATTATGATATTATCGGGAGGAATCCATCAGGTTAATTTTCTGACAGCGTTAAATGCTAAGTTTAATTTTCAATTAAGTATATAAATAAATTCATGTCTGTTTAAGTAAGTCATCTTTATATCTATCATGTTTTCAACCATACCATTTCTTAGTCAAGTAATAGTAATATATAAGTTACATTTGATATTTTATACAATTTTTGAATTTATGCCATTGTGACTAGAACTTTCTGTTACAATTAGAAAACGATATTGATTACTCTGTTTATTTTGGCTTATATTTAAGTTTCTAAGACTTGTAAATCTAGCTATAAATTGATTATCAGCATTGTAATCTAATGTAAGTTTTTATATAACACAATTATTTGTTGACATGATTTGTTGATTGATGATCTTTATGTTACCAATTGATATACACACAATTGTTAAGTTTCAATGAGCTACCTTACAGTTAAAATCTTAGGTTCTTCATTGATTGATATTTCCCAGGATGGTTCACTACACAGGTTCGATGTTGTGCAATCCTTCACGTTATCTGATAATATATTCATTTGATAATAATTGAAAATTATTATCCATAGTTGATTAGATCACTAGTGTTGGGTCCAACGCTTGGCCAGTATTTCCTCTCAAAATACTTAAATGTCCTGAATATAGATTTGTTCCCTGGTACCATTTAACTCAATCTACACTCAGATCCCTGTTTACAGTTTTACTGTGACACACAGTCAGCAGCATTCCCCAATTTGATTCAGATTCTTCTCTGGGTCCTCGATACTTACTCTTTATCCTAAAGAGTTTTTAATTAAAGCTCACAGCAATAAATTCTTGAAGATGAATATTACACAAAACAAACTGCTAAATTATATTATAATAATTACTGTTTTTAGATCACACTTTATTACTGCTTTTATTAATTTAATTATTAAAGGAATTTATAGTGGGAGTTTGGCGCCCAACCCTCTGTTGGCACCTCAATGATGAAATGGCAGCTGTTGCCATTAAATTTCTTTGTCGTCTCATCAGCAATGGTCTTCCCCATCCTGGCTAGTATTCCATCACTGGACATCCTCAAGACCTAAAAACAGAAAGAGTCAGAAAATGTGTCCCTAACATTTTCCTCTCAATCCAAGTGAGCCAACTATATTTGGCTTGTGACCTACTTAGGTAATGGGACTTGTTACCCATTAAGGCAGGTCATAAACCAACTCATCAATTTGCTAGTTGCAGGCAGCATCACTCACCTCGCATCTTGATCCTTAAATTCCTAATTGGTCATTGACAAAATCTGAATGATCCCAACCAGTACACCAGATAATTAATCATCAATCAACTATCAGATGCCCCCATTTCATCAGCAACTCTGCCAGCGAGATCTTAAGCATTTACCTGGATTGATCCCCAATGGATCTAAATTAGGCAAATTACCAAAAATTTCATGAACATTGTTAACCCAAATTTAGGGTCAACCAATATCCAATTCATTTCGCTATAGGGAATTATCCCCTAGAGACCCCCAGATATTCTAGATGGCTGAAAATGTGGGCAAAAATCCCAATACATCCCCCTCGTGCCTAGATTCAGTGAGAAAGGGATTGGGACAGGAGAATACCATTTTATCACTAGGTTGAATACTTTTTTCAAGTGGAGTATTGTCAATTGGTACTCTACACTGCTCTGGACAACCTTCAGCATGAGCTCTCTTCCTCTTCCTCCTTGCTACCACCTGCTCAGAGTGCAGGGGGGGGGGGGGGGGGGGGGGGGGGGGGGGGGGGGGGGGGGGGGGGGGGGGGGGGGGGGGGGGGGGGGGGGGGGGGGGGGGGGGGGGGGGGGGGGGGGGGGGGGGGGGGGGGGGGGGGGGGGGGGTTCTCTTGTGTTCCCATGACTTTCTTTCATGTCAGGCTGATCAATTTACTCATGATGATATCAATCCTGGGATCCAGTTTTCCCCCATCAGGGCATATGGCCCACTGATATATTCAGGATTCTTGGTCCAGTGTCCTCAATTTTCTGATTTTTCTCCTCATCCTTGACAGAAGATTCTTGCCATCAATTTTTGTTTTGTAGCGCAATTAATAATGATCACATATATTCGCTTTTTTATTTTCTTATAATAACCTCTTAGCTCATATCATTCTTAATTCTTTTCTGGACAGTTTATCCCAGTAAATTTGAGAATGATTTCCCCAAAATTAGAGCTTAATTAATTCCATAGTGCATAATGTCAACTACCATAAAGGTTCAACACCCCCCTCTTATCCAGCTCATATGTTAAATTTGGAGTCTCAGTACCAACAGCTGCTTGATAGCATGTCTAATAAAGACCTTTGGCTCTTCCAACTGATGAGTCAATATTCACGCCAGAACCTCTTCTATGGTCCTCCCAGGACTCATACTCCCAGTCAAGTACCCATAGCCAGTTCTTCCATGGAATTACTGGAGACAGTATCCAACCCCAACAAAACCAGGTTATAGATTGTCTCATATGACTTGCAACTTATTTTTCTTTGTCATCAATCCCTGTGTTAGATTTTGAAACTCTTGGATTCAGCTCCATTTTCAGACTCTCCTACAATCATCATCAAACCTCCTGAAGCGATTCCCTCTGCTCTCAATTGATAATTCCTCACTATCAGACTTGCTTCTGGAGTTTCTTTTCCAACTCGGCCATTATTACATGCCAGCTGTTTTGTCAACTGAACTAGCCATTGGAAACTGCAAACAATTTGATTTCCCCTATGCAGAACTGAGGAGCTTAGTAACTGAGACTCTATCCATAGCTCTGAACCCCCCCCCAATTTTAAAAAAAATCTAGATTGAGATGATGCAGCCTATGATCTTCACTTTACTAGCCAAGTTCTTCAAAGTTGGGCCATGAAGCTTCCAGCCTCTCCTGGCTTCCATCGCTTTTTCTGCTTTTGCTTTCAAGAAGCTTGTAGTCGGCATTTGCAGGATGCCATTTGCTCCCAGCATGACTATATCATTTCTGGCATGTCCCATTGGTATCTTCCTCTGATGGCTATAAAAGGGGGCATGATTTGGTAACCCCTGCCTAGTATCCCTTGCTTGATGATGTCCCATATGTCCAATGTTCTTAATGAAGTCTGTCAGCAAGATCTCAATGCCAAACTTCTGGCTCTAGTGCCATTTCAGGATTACTTGGGGTTATTTGCTGACTGCGCTTCTTGTTCTATTGCTTCCCTCCCCAATCTGGGGTATTTAAATTGGAAAGTACTCACATTTCCATCTCTTCCTCTAGTTGCATTCTTGCAGTGATTGGCTTCCACTCAACAAACTTGGCTTCAAGTAGGTCTAGCCCTTGCTAGCATCTGATATCACATAGGTTTCGATGGTTTGTTTACTCCTATTGAAATCCATCCTCTCTCCCAAGAGGCGACATAGGCGTAATCATCCCTAAGTTGAGGATAACCATTATAAATTATAATAATAGAACTTTTTTTTCTGAGTGCGTTTAATAATTTTTTCCCTATATTTTTATCAATCTTTTATATTTTCTTTTTTATATGGGACTTTACCTTCACTCAGTTCAGCGGTCCTTCTTTTTATTTTTTCCCCCAAACTGGTTCCTAGGTATACTTAGACCTACCAGTTTTCTATGGTTCAGAGGTCTTATTTTTAATACTTAACCATCCAATTTGGTTCAGTGGTCCTTTTTTAAACTTAACCAAATCACTAGGAAATAACCATTTTAATGGTTCAGCAGTCCCTTGAGAACACTTTTTTCATCATTATTTATTATCTATCCACTTCTTTAAGTACTTAGAATTAGAAGCTAGTCTTTCTCGTAACAATCACTTTAGTTACTACAATTTGATTTGAACAGCAAATTTGGATAATCGCACACAGGAAAGATGGGCGACTTTAATAACAAAAATAATACAACATGGGCGAGCGTCATGGCAAGCGGCGCGCTTAATGGTGCAACTAAGGGCAAGAAACGCCCTGGAGGGGGACCAGGAACCCAATCTGCAAAGAAATCGCAAACTCAGACACCATCTGAGTTTATGGTATTTACTGTAAAGCATGCACAGTACATGTACATTCAATTCAACCAACCTTTGTCAAAGGTGGAACATGGGATCAGACTCTTCCTTGGGGATGAGTCACCGACCCTGTGGGAGAAAACATGTGAGGCACAGCCCTCAATTTTCCCTCTCGCGGTGTATGTAGCCACCAACAACATGGGCCATGGCTGGATTGATATTGGTTTTGAAACAGCCGATGAAGCCAATGCTGCAGCAAAAATCTGCGTGGAAATTGCCCTCCCTGAGGGAAAAAAATTGTGCGCACCGCGCGCACCAGATGGAACAAAGCAAAAACTTTGTTCATCTCTTTGACTCGCTCCCCACCAACCTTCCTCGTAAGGTAATTGAGGAGGAGCTCTGCAAAGGTCTTGTGGCCTATGGAGAAATCCAACAACTTGAATTACAGCAATTTCGCTTAATGCCCGACCTGTGCACAGGCAAAGCTATTGCTGTAATCAACCCCTTCCCAGAAGTGGAAGAGGATTTATCCAGAATTCCCCGTGCAGCAGAATTTCACTTTGTAGATGGGGGCCAGTCAGCTGCATTCTGAGTTACACTGGAACGTGCACCACCCATTTGCAACCACTGTGGCTCACTGGGCCACAAGGAACATGCATGCCCTAAAAAAGAGGGCTTAATGGAAAATGATTTTTGTGAATAAGCTATGGACGAAGATAATGAAAACTTCGCCAAAATGACTGATGGCCACCACCCATTCCGCTGGGGTGAAGATGGACTATACTCCATCGTGGACCCAGTTACAAGTAAACAGCGTAAAGCAGCACAAAAAGCCCGAAAGAGAGCAGTGGCTGAAGCGGTGGCACATGTGGAATCCGCCATTAACCACGGACAAATTCAGGAGGATATTTCAGATATTCACCAAACCAACCAATCAGAACAATATGCCCAGGTCGAAAATTTTCACAGTAACCAGACTGAGCCACAAAGCGTCATCAGTCATGCACATACTGAGGAACAATGCAATCGCAATTTGGGTGAAAATGCGGTGCACAATGCAACAAAGTTGAACCTCAAAAATATAAAATCCAATCAACAACCCGCATCAAATCAACATGAGACTTGTGCAGGAAAGTTGAAGCAAATGCAAAAAACCGCAATTCCCTTGAAACAGTGGGTCAGATCAAGGGAACTAACATTGGCAGTGAAAGAGTTGGAGTACAGATGTGGAGCATGGCCAAAATGAGCTGCGGTGGGATAGGACCAGAGGGTCCTCCCAACCGCTCCTGAGGCACCGCGGGCACCTCAGTGTCTATAGGGACATTAAATATCGCGGGAGCCAGGGCTCATACATCCCAAGCCAAAAAGCTGGCATTCCTGTGAAAACCTCTTGTAGACATCTTGGCCATCCAAGAAACCCACTGCCTACAAGGGGAAGAAGAATCCTGATCAACCAGGGTCGCACCATCACAATCAGTATGGACGTCTCACTGTGGGGTGATAGTCCAAAACAACAAAAAATTTAAAATTATAAATTCATCATCACACTTGCACAGTCGAGTCCTGGTAGCAACAATCACAAGCCAAAATGAAATAATTTCGTTAGCATGTATCTACACACCGTGCACTGCAACTGAGAGAAAAAAGAATTTTGAAATAATTTCTACCCTCACCCTCCCACCAGATATCATCATGTTAGGCGATTTCAACTGTTGGGATAATCCCAATACAGATTGATGGCCTAATCCCAGGGGATACCCACCTGGACACATTGAATATCGCACAATGAAGGCATCTCTTGGCTTACAGGATGCTCTTCCTCCCAATTCACCAATCCTTCCCCATATGACAAGACCCAACATACGTGAGGGACTGCTCATATCAATGAGTCGTATTGACCACATCCTCATCCCACAATCCCACCACTCAAGGATCTCCAAATTTACAACAAAAAAGATCAATTTTTCTGATCACCGATTAGTTACAGTGCAGTTAGTACCAACCCAATCCCACACACAGGTGTCGCCTTGGAGAAAGCTTCACCCAGAAAATATAAGATTGCCTGAGATATCTGACTGGGTTGAAAACAAGGCTACAAACCCAGAATTCACAGCCCCATTCACTTCAGATCCCATTGGAACATGGGAAAATTTCTAAAAAGATTTAATCAACAAAACCTGACATATTGCATCACGCAAGTACACCGCGGATACAGCCACAATCAAGCGTACCTTGGCAGAACTAGACTACCTGGAAATAAATACTCTGAGATCTGGCTATAGCCCCAATTGGGGACACAAATGGGCAGAAATTTCAGCCCGACTTAACAATCTCATCTTTGAACACCAACACAGAATCAAAGTATTGACCAAAGGTAAGTTCATAAAGGAAGGCAAAACCTGTTTGACATACTTTTTCCGCCAATTCCACTCCCGTGGAAACCAGCCCACGTGCACACAGGTCTGCAAGACCAACGGCACCGTGGCAACTGACCCTGAGGAGGTCAAGGCGGAAGTACACCGCTATTACACCGAATTATATTGTGATATGCCAACAGATCCACAAAAAATTAAAGAATTTATTCAAACTGCCAAGATACAAAGTACACCACCAAATTACAATATACTATCCCTTATCACATAGGAGCTTTGGGAAACAATTCGCGGTGCACCACGTAGGAAATGCCCAGGGCCTGATGGGATACCCTACGAATTTTACAAAAAATATTTTCAACAAATCGCCCCCCTCCTATTGGCGTCAATGAACCAGAGTTTGTTGGAAACACGCCTATTACCAGGAGGCCATGAATCCTACATTATAACCTTGTATAAAAAAGGTGACAAGTTGGACCTGGCCAACTGGCGCCCAATTGCACTCTCCATCACTGACACAAAAATTATAGCAGCTAGATTAGGCGCAATTGCATCTGACGCCCTATCACCCAACCAGTTTGGGTTTATACCAGGGCGTTCGATCTGGAACAACATACATCCTGTTGCAAACATTTGCCAATCCAAAGCAACTGGTTCCCTGGTCTTATTGGATCAGGAAAAGGCGTATGACCGTGTTAGCTGGCCATACCTAAAAGAATGTCTACATGCCTTCAAACTCCCACCAAGATTCATAAAATGGGCGATGCTCCTAACAGAATCTGCAACCATGGCTTTTTGCAGCCCTGAATTCCTAACAAACAAGATTAAACCACACAAAGGGCTCAAACAAGGGGATCCCCTCAGCCCACTGCTATACAATTTCAGCTTTATCCCGCTCCTCCGAGTAACTGACTCACGTCTCATGGGGATAACCGCACAAGGACAACCAACAATCAAGATACTGCCTTTGCAGATGACTGCGTAGCAGGTATAGCAAACAATGAAGATGCCCGACATCTGGAACACACTCTAGAGGAATACTCCAAGGTGAGCAATGCATTGCTCAACAAAAGGAAGACAGAAATCATCCTCTTAGGCAAATACACAAACAAATGGGCCACAACATCAGAAACTCACACCAACACTCGAAGAAAAACCCAATTATTTTACCCTTTGCAACACCTCCCACCACCACTCCTGTCTGACACCTTGGAATCTGGCTAGAATCAGGGGATATGCTAATGAGACAATGGAAAGTAACCTATTACAACGGGTATCCAAACGCGTCGCCTCCCTCAAGGGAAGAATCCCAGGACTAACACGACGAGTTACAGTTGCTAACTCGCTCATCCTCCCAATACTGTGGTACCAGGCCCATGCGATAGCCTTCTCACCTACCTTTATAACCTCAATTCGCGCGCTTATCCAGGGCTGGCTGTGGCCTGGCTCTCACCCTCCTATACGGATGGAAACACTATTTGGCCCACGCTCAAGCGGAGGCATGGGACTAATATATTTTGAGAGCCATGCCAATCACATCCTAGGTACCTGGATAAAGGAAATCCTTGCTCCAGACCTCCCGCAACAACACTGGTCCAGAGCAGCAAGGACTAACTTTTCACAGGCGCTCATATTAACCAACCCACATAGTCCACCCAGACTACTTTCATACCTTGCCAAGCACCCTACTGCAACGGGTCCACATGGAACCTCCCTCATTTCAAACATATCCTCCGAACATCCGCCGTATGGGATGGACCATAGAGAACATGGGTACTATACAGGGAAGGGGACGACCCAACCCTAATTCAAATTAAGAAACCCAGAAAACCACCCCCAGAGTGATATGCTCGCAACAACTCCAAGCATAGCTAGGATAGAATACCTAGATATGCTGTACATTCCCTATGATTTAACCACACAGAAAGCAATGTGAAAAATGACACACCACCCACTCCTACAACCAAGGATAAGAGCAAACGCCTGGCGCTGTTTGAGAAGGATCTATAGGACGTCGGACCGCTCCAACTACCTCCACAAAACATGTGCAGTATGTGGAGGAGGGATCCCTACATCACCGCCTAGAAACATGCCCCCCAACCAAAGCTATATGGCAGGAAGTCGCACACCTGCTCAAGATTCAAAAAGAATAGGAATTCTCGATATCAAATAGTATATTCGCGCTCCAGATCGAGTCACCAATCTTATCTACCCTCCGCTCCCTAATAATACCCATTGCAATGTGGACAATACACACAATTGCAATAGATGCGTTCAAGGGCACGGTCCCAACCATTCATGGGATTATTAACAGATTCCATGTCCACTTACTAGAGCACTTCCAAGCCTGGCTCTATGGATATATGAGACCAAGTCAAGAAGCGCTCATAAAATCATGGTTCCCACTCTTGTTCCTCCACACAGACCCTTTTCTTCACACCTGCTCCATAGCAGGGGAACCCCCTCGGAGTAGTGCACCAACTCCCCCATACCTGGCAGTCCCGCTGGCAACAGGGGTAACTTGAGTACCCTGGGGTGCTTAATTTTACATTTGTTAGTTATTCTCTTAGTTTCACATATATTCGGTAATGTCTGTCCCCTGGTCAGCTTACCTCGGTTAAATAAAATAACTACTTAGAATTAGCGATCTACTATCTTTCCATCCAATAAGTTCTTGATGGAGTAGTCATTCATTGCCATCTAGGTGATAATCTCAAACGGACCTGTCCATAAAGCATCCAGCTTGTTTATTCACCTGAAACCATGCATATTGCAATTGGAAACTCTTTTTCTTATTCAGTATTCTGATAAGGCCAGTCAATTCTTATCATCCGTTGCTTTTGCTCAAATCCTTTTCTTTAAGGTCGTATCAAATGCTTGCAATTACATTTTGACCAGATATTTAACAATTGGAACAGCTATTGCTCAGCACTCATCCCTGATGTTGGTTCTACCACCAAATATAAAATCAGTAGTGATGTGGCCTTCCTTCCATATAGAAACTCAAACGGAGTTTTTTCCATTGCCATATGATGACTTATATTGTAGGAAAACGTCACCAAACTAAGGTACGTTCCCCACGTGGAAGTTCTCCCTGCGACCAGTTTCCTAAGCATTGCAGCCAACGTTCCATTGACCCACTCTACCCGTCCGTTCATCTCCGTTCAGTAAGATACAGACATGACTCCTTTTATTCCCATTATTTCATTCAATCGCAGGATCACATGAGATGTGAGTTTTATTCCATTATCACTCATCAAGACCTGTGGGCATTCATGTCAGTCTACTACTTGATCCAAGGTAAGCTTCACAGTGATGATAGCGTCTACTTTTGCCAGGGCCTTTGTCTTGACCCATCTCATCAGTAGGTCAATTGCAACTATGTTGTATTTAACTCCCCCTATGCTCATCATCAGTGGTCCCTTCATGTTGATGGACACTGTATGCCAAGCAAATCCATGGCAGACCAGTCAGTATCTGATCATGTTTTTGTGAGGCTTGTGCAACTGGCACTCCACACAACAAGCCAGATAGTCCATTACATTGTAGTTGATGGAATCCCAGTAGTAATACTGGCAAATATGATTGATCTTCTTCCTCAGGCCTCCATGACCAACAAACTTATGAGCGGCTTGAACGATAGCCACTTGTTCTGACAGTTTTATGGAATGGTAATTGCTTCCCATTGATCATTTTGAAAACTTGTCCATCCATGGTCTCAGTGTTTTCCATCACTTTTTCAAAGCGCACCTTGAAATTTCTTGGGTCTCGTTCCCAATTTCTCCATTGACCATTCTCTGGAATAGCTCATCCGCCTGCTGGTATACCACTTGGACCATTGGTAACCGCAATAAGCCATCCACATTCTGATGAGAAACTCCATCTCAGTGGACTATTCATAATATTAAGCCTGTAGCTTTAGTGCCCATTGGGCCAGTCATCCTTCTCGTTCTCTTAAATTGTGTAACTAACACAACAAGGAGTGGTTCATCATCACTTTGAACTACATTCCATGAATATAAACCCAAAATTGTTTACAGGTGTAAATGATCACAAAGCATTAATGCTAAGTCATGATCTAATTCTTCTCAGCGACTGAGAGTGTCTGGCTCACATATGCCACTGGATGTTCATTTCTCAAGTTCATCATTTTTTAGTACTAGTGGTGCCCAACCCAAAAGGGGAGCTGCCACGCATCTTTATTTGCAAATGGGCCATACAAAGGGATTAATATAAATTAAAAAAATCCTAATATAGCCCCTAGGTTATCATCCTAGGAAGCTATATCAGATAGCAATGAGGCTTGGGGAAACTTTTGTCCAGCACCCGCTTTAGTTGGTATACCATAGCAGACAGAATTGGGGTGGGAGCATTCCCAAGTTCATCTACTTGGCTCAGTACAGTACCAATAGCCACTAATTAAGCATTGGGTTTTATTTAAAAATTCGGAATCAAAATTTGGATATTTCTCAATTGGAGAATCTAAAAAATACTGCCATAATTCATCAAAGGAACCCTGGGTCACTTCACTCCAAAAGAATCCTTTTTTGGATCCTCCAACAAATGGATGTGGGGCTTGGCAATTCTTGAAAAATCCCAAATGAATCTTCTATAGTATCTGACCATTTCAAGGAACATTTTTATACCTTGACCACTCCTTGGTACAGCCATTCGCTCTATGGCTTGAATTTTCTGGGCTTGTGACTGCAGCTCACAAGAGTTAATCACGAATCCCAGATATTCCAACTCTTTCTTGAAGAAGTGACAATTTCTTGGCTTAATCTTCAGGTTGTCTATGGATAGTCTCTTGAACACTTCCTCCAAGTGGTGCAAATGGTCAGTAAATGTCCTACTGAACACATTGATAATGTCCAAGTACACCAGGACGCTTGACAACTTCCAGTCATTTAGTATAGAGTACATGGACCTCTGGAACATCGCATGTGCATTGCATAGACCCTGGGGCATCCTTATCGGTTAGTATAACCCCTGTGAGGTGATAATCATGCATTTTTCTTGGTCTTCTCTTGGCAAATCAATTTGCCAATATCCTGATTAGATCCATTGCAGGAAAAACTTTGCTTCTCCCAATCAATATAGCTCATCATTGATTATTGGTAGGGGATGAAAATCCTTCTTCATAATCTTGTTCAGCTTCTGATAATTAATCACCACCCAATTAGAGCCATCCTTTTTCTTCACAATAAGAATCAGACTTGCCAAGGGACTTGACGACGGAACTTGAAGCCCATGCTACACTAGTTTGCTAATTTCTTCCTCCACTACCGCTTCAGCCGCCTTTGTCCGTCAAATCAGTCTCATCCTGATTGGCAAATTTTCCCCAGTATTGACCTTTTGGATCATAACTTCTGCACATCTAAAATTATGGTCATCCTGGGCAAATACTTCCCAATATTTTAAACAATTTGAGCACTTCCTCCTGCTGTCCTTCTGTCAGATCAGCAAGTTGCTTTCAATCAACCAATAGGTTGATACTATAAGTTACCTTTACTGGTAGTTTATCTCATTGAATGTTTCAAAATCATGTAATTTTTTCAGTTCAGCCGTCAGAATTAGGTGAACAAATGCAACAATCTGATTCTTCTCAAACTTCATTTGTTCTTCACTTAAATTTGCCAGAAGAACTCAAAACCTCTCCATGGCCTGGAATTATTATTCCAGGAGCCACCTAAGGCTCTAATCTGGACTTCTTCCGGGGGCTTCTGACCTCCCCATAAAGCAGCTCTGGTATCTCTAATTTCAACCCCATGTTGACTATTATTTGTGATCCCGGTGGTAAGTTTTTGCATCCTTGATCCTCAATGGCATTCCTCAATTTTCTAGGATTTCCGTCAGCATTTCTCGTTGCTTCCAGCCAACTAGTTGGTATCAAATTGGGACAATGCTATCATTTTATATCAAGTTGATGAAGTTATTTCTCCTACTCAGTGGAGCTTCCCCATCCTTATGATAGACCAATGGTAACGTCTGACCCAATATGGTCTACGTATTATCCTCAAAGTTACATTTTACTCCATACTTCCATAGAAATTCCATCCCGATCAGAATGTCATAGTTTTGGTTGGCCAAAACTATCACTGGTGCAGACACCACTAAGGATCCAAATCGAAGTAGCAGAACGCTATACACTCTACATGAGATGGTGGTTTTGGACCATCTGTCCTACATTCAATCTTGTGTTCCAAGTCAGTTGAGATCTTCATCCTCTTCACCAGCTTGGTTGAGACAATATTAATGGGCGCTCTGATGTCAACAATCGCCCTCGCCCATACTCAATTCACTAGTTTATCTATATATTTACACTCAAAATATTGTAAGATAGTATTTACTGAGGGTATAGTGGCATTATTAGCTAAATTGAGGGTGTGAATAATTTGCTCCAATAAATCAGGAAATGATTCCTTGATTACGCTGAACAAGATTGACAGGTTTGCATCATCTAAATAAACTTTGGTCAATTCTTTGGGATTATCTGCAGCTCAAACCTTGTCTTCTAGTTGTCAGGTGTATGGCCGGGCAGCTTATTTTTTTATCTCAGGGTTAATCCCCCTTGCCTCAGATCTTGTTACCGCATTAACATCCAAATTGACTACTTGATACAGCTGATCCTGTACATCTTCATCCATGAACAGATCACTGATGTCAATTTCATTGTGCATAATATTGTGAGGAACAGGCTTCTCCACAGCTTTGGACTGTTCCCCATCTAGGACGCGGGCCCATTTCCTGACTCCTTTGTGGGTGCAGACCCTTTCACTTGGACCACGTTGGTTTGATCCTTTGATTTCTTTCAATGTACAGCAAAATGTCCCTTTCCTCCGCACTGGTAACAGACTTTCTCCTTCATATTAATCCATTTGAAGTCTTCAGGTTTATTCCCTGACATGGTTCAATTATTCATCTCCTTAGCACCCTCATTCACCTTTGTGGGATTTTGTTTCATACTGGGTTTGATTTGAAACTTCTATTTGGGGCATTGAAGGTAGCTCCCAATATTTAAAAATTATCTACCATCTTAGAGGTGGTAATTTCCATTGTGAACACGAAAGACAACATTTGGTGCAAATTGTGGTAGGGCTGAAGGGCTGCTTGTAGTGTGATCTGGGCATTAAAATTATCCAGCACTTTCGCTCCAATCAGGATTTGTGATTCCTGGTAGAGAAAATTGGAGAAACTTGCTAAGTATTCATCTTTATGGATTGATTTCTCATAAACTCTTGTTTGCACTTTGACATGAGCATCAGGCTCCTGAATTCCTTTAGAATGGCCACTTTGGTCTCTGTGTATGACCAGCTGTCCCCCTTCAGGTGGAGCAACACTCTGTTTTGACAATTGATATCTAAGCAACTCATCAAAATCAATGCCTTTTGACAATCAACATATCTAGAAATTATCATATCAAATAATTGGAAAAATGCTGCGGCATTATCCTGATAGAAAGTCAGCATTTTTGGCGTTACTTTGAATTTCTCTGAGGTTTCTCTAGCCACTTCTCTTGGTTTGGCTACTTGGCTCACTTGGAGAGTGATTTCAGGTGTCATCTCCAAAATAGCAGTAAAAGTAGGCATGTTTTTTGGGGTAGTCATCTTTCCAATTATTGTATGGAAAGTTCTTTCTTTGGCATCAGTTGCCACATATGGCTCACATTCACATTTGTGAGTATTTAACTCCTCAACCTGTTTAAACAGCTTCTTGATATCAATGCTGAATGCTTTTAAACAAATGTGATCCATTTCACGCTCCTTTTTCAGTAATAAGACTTCTCAAAATAAGTCCCCTTCTTTATTCTTTAATGATGTTATTTTTCCAAGTAACTCATTCCCAAAACTCGCGACATTATTGACCCCTTCCTCCATCTTGGTGACTCTCTCCTTCAAGTCTGTGAATTCTTGATGATACTCTGAGTTCATGGCATTCTGGTTAACGGTTGCCAACTCTGTCCATAGTTTTCTTATCTAATCTTTTTATATATCTCCTTCTAACCTCTTCTACTCAACTAAACCCCTGTAGTGAGCACCAATTGTTAAAATTTATAGGTTTACTGCTTATTCGCGGCCAATAAACCCTATAAATATATTACTTGCACAAGTTTGGGTTTGTGCAATTCTCCACGTTGTATGATAGTAGTTGGTTAATTGTTGATAATAGTATGATGACTATTATCTGTAGTTGAATGGAAGTATCAGATCTTGACCCAACGCTTGGCCAGTATTTCATCTCAAAATACTTATGATGTTTTGAATAGGAATTTTGTTCCCTATTACCATCTAACTCGATCTACACTCAGATCCCTGTTTAAAGTTCCTCTGTGACACACAGTCAGCAGAATTCTCCAATTTAATTCAGATTCTTCTCTGGATACACTCTCAGATCCTTACTCTTTATCCTAAAGAGTCTCCCAATTATTGCAAACAGCAATAATATCTCTGAGAAAGAATAGAACAAATTGATGCTGATAAAGTTTATCCAAGTTAAGACTTAAGTAAAAGTGATAGTCTGGTAAATTATTATCTAGTAAATACTATATTATATAATTTATTATTATTTTTTATAAGTGAATTCTAGGGAATTTATAGTGGGGGATTTGGCGCCTAACCCTCAGTTGGCACCTCCTCAATGAAATGGCAGCAATTGCCATTAAATTACCCATCCTCGTCTCAGCAGTGATGATCTTCCCCATCCTGGCTAGGATTCCATCATTGGACATCCTTACTACCTAAAACAGAAATAGTCAGAAAACGTGTCCCTAACATTTTCCTCTCGATTTATGTGAGAAAACCATATTTGGCTTGTGACCTGCTTAGGTAATGGGACTTATTACCTATTAAGGCAGGTCACACACCAACTAATTGATTCTCTAGTTGCAGGCGGCATCACTCGCCTCACAATGTCACAGCTAGTGGCATATTTCCTGGAATTAATCGCCTTCTAAATCTAAGTCCAACAAGCCCTTGGGGCAGAGACCAGAACCCCTAAGGGTCACCAATGACCTATCTAAGGTCATTGACAAAAAATGGGTTTTGGCTTTTCCAGCCAGGGCTGAGGAAAACGGCTTAATTGAGGCACAAGCCAAGGAGGGAATCGAACTCAAGTCCCAAAAAATCACATGATATGAGGTTTTGAAATCTGGCCAAATTTGAAAGAATTTGATTTTGTTGAAAAACGACGAATTTGTAGCTCATATCAGATTCTAATAACCACTAGAATCTTCGTGAAGCAACCCCCTATAAATTTAGTCCCAAGATGAGAATGTCTTTGCTTTTCTCAGATAAACAAATCCTTCTAATAAAGTTTAGGATTTTGGGCACATTTCCTGTATTTTGGTTTTTTCAAAAAAAATAAAATTCTGCAAAGTTTTGCAATGGCTGGAGTCCGTTTTCCTCACTGGTTTGCCCCTACTGTTGTACCTGAGTCCCCCACCTACTCCGCCGGCTCTGCCTCCTCCTACTTTGCTGCCTTTTGCCCTAGATTTTTCGCCACCCTTCCCAGCTCCCAAGGCCTCATGTCCCTGATGGTTGTGTCCAGTTTGGTGTACGTTTTGCTCCACAGATTTATTTGGAAACACCATAATGACCGTTTAGGATGTCTCTTCGTTTTGTTGGGTCACTTGGCCTTGTTTGCACACCTTTTGCCTATGTCTCTCCCTCCAGTGACCTCCTGCGCTCCAGTTTCCCTAACACTATCTGAGAAAAGCCTGGATTTTTTTGTGAGTTTCTTCTACTGTTGGGTGGCTAGAGTTAGCCCAATCCTCTCAGAGTTGTCACCCATTGAAGCGGTCCACTGGGCTGGTACTTTTTTATCCCTTCTGGCCTTGATTATTACCTTCCTCAAAGGGTGTGCTGAGGGTGTTGCGCGGCTCCCCTCACTCAAGACGCTCATAAAGTGTGCAGTACCTGCCACTACCGGTCTCACTCTCCACTTTTCACGTGAATCCAAATTTAATAATGATATCTTCAACACGTTGTTCAGCCTTAGGGCCCGCCAGAAGTCTCAAAGCAAGGACTTAGTTGATGTCCTCCTCCTCTAGCTGCTGTTTCTTAAGATTTCAGAGGGAACTCACCAAAGGTTACTCTCCACGGGTGAGAATAATAGTTCCCTCCTGGAATCTCTCCCAGCGTTGGAAACTTTTGTCAAGCCCTGCGAGTATCCCCAAGCTACCTTTGAGGACTATAACTCCTTTGTACACTTATCCCAAGGAGACATCACTACAGCTCAATACTTGCGCCTGTTTTAAGAGCGATCATCAAGGTTGTAATCTCTTGAACAGTTGAAAATGGCCCTTCTCCGCAAGTCCCTAGATAATACTGGTGCTTCCCTTGGCATATGGGATAACCCACCCCCTTCCTTATCTGGGACATGCTCCATCCTTGCATCCCTGTTGTCTATCAGCCTCTGTGCTCCCAAGCCTAATTGTACCGCTGAACTTCAGATACTAGAACTTGATGATTCCATCACTGTGGGGCAATAACATGTTTCTGATCCAGTGGTGACATATCCAGATGAGACACTGGCCATTATGGACACTTCCAACTTGATTTTAGAAAGCCCTACTTCCGTACTCTCCCAGTACTGCTTGGAACCAGCAGTGAGCTCGCTGGAAGGTGAGACTGAAACCTCCATCATAGGTGGGGGTCCCCTCACTACTGGGCCTGCACCGCCGCGCTCCACGAAGTACCCCTCACTTTTGTCCTCAAAAGTAGAGGGAGTTAGTAAGTCTAACCCATTTGATTCAGAGCATTCACTTACTCCAGGGTATAGACTTGCCGTTGCCATTTTGGAACCTATGCCTTCTGTCCAACCTGTCATCCCAGTTGGCACAGTTGAACAACTCTTTCCTATCACTCTAGAGTCACCTCTTGTGGCGGACTCCATCCAGAAATGAGTAGAGATCCATGAGAGGATGATTGAAGAAGAGATAGCCATGGCTGACCCCACCAAAAGCTTGGCTGTCATGACTGGTGTTGTATCATGTGATAAATACCTTCCTCCCGCCGAACATAGAGCATTAAGCTACCCCACACCATTTAAGTCCCGTGGGCAACTTTATGGCAATGTGAAGTCATATGGGAAAAAAATTTTAGGGGATAATACACATTATACGCCGCCCTCTGAGCTTGGAGCCATACTGTCATCCCTTGGCTCTGAGGGAAATAAACCTTCCTCTGCTTACTTCTTGTTCATGGCTACCTTTTCTTCTTCAGGGAAGAGCTTTCAAGCACTCACTTTGGTGGACACTGGTGCAACTGAAAACTTCATCCGCCAAGAGTTGGCAGAGACCTGGAGCTACCCCTAGGAGTTAGTCAGTTTGTGAAGGGTGGTGCAACTCAAACCATTCCAAGCTACCGTGTGTTAACATCTGTCCCTTTCATTGCAGGTGATGGTTACTTTGTTGAGAGTTTCTCCTCGATAAAGAATCTCCTATACCCTGTTATTTTAGGGGTTGGCTGGTGGCGCCGATTTGACATTGCCACTAATCTTCTAGACTCTACCATGCATGCACAATTTCCTGGTGGAGTCATGGTTACCATTCCTTGCTTAGATGAGAGCGCCACGGTGCTCCCTAGAAGGTGAGGTCCCTCTCCCAAGGTGGTCCTAGCCTCTATTCAATCTACTGACGCCCTGACCCCAACACTTACTCTGCCAGAATGCATCCGTGGATATGCTGATCTGTTTGATCCCACAAAGGCCCACCCACTCCTTGAGAACAACAAGTTTGTCTTTGAGTTTAAGTTGACCGTGGACCTCATGAAGATATCATCTCCAATTTACCCCTTGTCCCTGAGGAGGAGGCTGCCTTGGACGCTTGGGTAGACAACATGCTCTCTAAGGGTCAAACCTTTAAAAAATCCTCACCTGTGTGCTCCTCCCTCCTATTTGTGTAGAAGGCTGATGGCTCACTTTGTCCCTGCGTTGATTATGGCAATCTGAACAATGTAACAGTGCCTGACCCACATCCACTCCCTTTGGAGCAACAGATTGCCCGCTACGTGGAGAAGGCTAGGGTGTTCAGCAAGCTTGACTGCCTCAACGCTTTCAACCAGATGTACATTAAAGAAGGCTAGGAGTGGTTGACCGCTTTCGCACTCAGAAAGGTATCTATCAGTTCAGGGTTATGCCATTTGGTTTGAAGAACGCTCCCGCCTGCTTTCAGAAGCTCATTGATGCTGTCTTGGGAGATCTTATGGGTACTTGCGTGATTGCATACATGGATGACATACTGGTCTTTTCCCCAGATGCAGAATCTCATGCCCACCACCTTATGTCTGTCATGGAGATACTTTCACAGGCAAACCTTACAATTAAGGCTAGCAAGTGTGAGTTCTTCCAACCCAAGGTCGAGTTCTTAGGAAACATTATCTTCTCCCATCGTCACATGATTGCCCCAGATAAGAAAGCAGCTAACCGTGATTGGGTTACCCCCTCATCTCTCATGGAGCTACGCAGCTTTCTTGGGACATGTAATTTCCTCAAGAGGTTCACCCCCCAGCTCTCAGAAGTTGCCACCCCTCTCTACACCGCTTCTGGGAAGAAGATTTTTAGTTAGACCAAGGAATGCAACGCTGCATTCCACGCCATCAAGTCCATACTATTGTCCAGCACGGTGTTGGTACATGCAGACCCCAGCCACCCCTTTATTGTCGCCATTGATGCTTCCAACTTTGCGGTGGGAGCTGCTCTGCTACAAGAGGGGGAGGATGGAGTGGAACGGCCTGTTGCTTACTTTTCTAAGAAAATGACCTTGGCGCAGCTCAACTACGCGATATATGATAAGGAACTCCTTGCAGTTGTGGAGGCAATACAACACTGGCGCCACCATTTGCATGGGTCTAAGTGGCCGTTTACTGTCCGTACTGACCACAAGGCATTGATGTACTTCTGCGCCCCCAGAAGCTATCCCCTCGCCAGTCCCAGTGGTTAGAAATCTTGTCGGTGTTTGACTTCAGATATAACTTCATTAAGGGCACCCAGAAAACGTTACCTGATGCTCTATCCCAGAACCCTGCTCTAGCACCTGACCCAGCACTAGTTGACACCCACAATACCCAGGTGTTGATTAAGCCGGAACAGGTTAAGGAGAGCCCACTGTCCAACCCCGCTCTTCTTATGATGGAACCTTTGGAAGGTGACGCTGACACCCCTTCCCATGTTAGGTTGTCGCAACCTCTGTCAGTTGACTATGATAAGATTAAGCAGGCCTGCCATAGAAATGGCGAATCCCTGGACAAAGGCTACCAGTTGATGGATGGGTCATCCTCCATCAGGGCAAGTGGTGGGTACCTCCTGGACCCCTGTGTGAGGAAGTGATCCGTGAATGTAATGCACTGGCTCCTTCCAGTGAGCCACGAATGGATTTGGGAAGCAGGGCCCAAGTCAATTACTAAAGGGCAGACAAGGTCCCTGAGACTATTCTCCTAGTGCGTGTGCTACAGGATCCATAGATAAACACCCCCTTGGAGGACAGTTGCGAGTATGCTTACCCCCAGCAACATGCCCTGACTCCAAGACAAGGTGTATAGGGAGGCGATAGCCTTCCCAATCTCACTTTCAAAGTCCAACTCCTGTTTGTATAGGCCAAACATGGCCGCGGTTAGACTAAATAATCAATATAAACCTTAGAAGACAGTAATAAAAATAGATAAGGCTTAGGAACGGCTTTATTTGATATATTTAGGCAAGTTGATAGAAAAAGGAACTAGAGAACCTCACATTCTCAAATCCTATCTCTTATATTCTCTGCTGCAAGCATAGATCAAGCTCATTCGCCATGCCTGACGTTATGTCTTTTGAAACATGCCATAAGCAAACTTTATTGTTTTAAGCCGGATTGAATTCCATAGTGACTGAACCACCATACCCAAGAATTGTTCCAATCCTGGTTAAAATCCACCTTTAACCTAGTTACTACCCACTTCAAAATCATTTGGTTCGACCCCAGGACTGATGAAACATCTAACCGTCGTCCTTCCCCAGTATTACAGTCTCAACCTGGGGTCTAGCCAAGATTAATTTTCTCTCACTCCCTCTATATTCCACACCAGCTTGTACTGTATTACCAAAGATCAGGGCAATGTGATGTTGAGGATAAACTTCAACCGTCACATCACCCCCCTAGACAAGAAGAACTCTTGGATCTTCCCAGGACACCGGGAAAAATCTCTGGACGTCTGCTATGTAGCCTCCTCAACTGGATGAACTTTTCACTGGACCAAAAATGACCTATGACCCCGCACCACCTTTGTGTCCAGGATATCCTCCACCTCATACTCCTCGGGCCTCCCTTCATCTGGAAACAGAGGGGAGGCCTTCTCAGGAGGCTTCCTAAAAATGGTTTGAGCTGTGACACATGCAACATTGGATGAGCCCGTGACCCCTCTGGCAACTTCAGCTCAAACGCCACCTCGTTCACCGCCCTCACTATTTGATAAGGGCCCAACGCCACTGGCCCCAACTTCCGGCTCCTCACAGGTATGGCATAGTTCTGAGCATTTATCAAGACCCAATCACCCTTCTTGAAAAAGCTCTCCTCTGACCGATGCCTATCTGCTTTCCTCTTCTGAGCCGCACTGCTGCCTCTAAATTTCTTCTCAGGAGCCTCAAGGTATCCCAAGTCTCACGCGACAGCTCATCTGCTGCTGGATTCTGACCCTGCTCCCGGGGCCCCATACCCTCTAAGTGCTGACCATGATTTGCGAAAAATTGGGTCATTCCTGTGGAAGAATGCTTGTAGTTGTTATATGCAAATTGCGCCAACTTCACCCTATTTCACCCAATCATCCTGACGCCCTGAGACATAGCATCTCAAATACTGTTCTAATATTTGATTTACCCTCTCAGTTTGGCCATCTGATTGGGGATGGTAAGCTGATGAACGGGAGGCCTTTATCTTCAAGTTTCCTAACAGATGTAATCAGAAACGAGATGTGAACTGTGGACCTCGGTCTGACAATCTCCTCTGATACCCCATGTCTTGAAAAGACCTCATTTATAAAGATCTGACCTGCTATCTTTGCAGAGATGGTTGACCAACAAGGGAAAAAACTCTGCATACTTTGTCAGGCGATACACCACAACTATTAGGGCGTCCATCCCCTGGGACTTGGGCAACCCTGTGATAAAGTCCACACTCACAAAGGCCCATGGCCTAGACGGAATCTGAAGCGGCTTTAATTTTCCTCCTGCCGCCATACAGCAGGTCTTTGACTTGGCACACATCACACATCTCTCCACATACTTCTGTACTGCAGCACCCACTCCCTCCATGAATACTGTCGACGAACTAAATCCAGTGTCTTCTCCCTGCCTGGATGTCCAGCCAAAGGATAATCATGGTTAGCTGCTAACACCTCCTGCTGCAAACTCATCATTGGAACCCAGATCCTTCCTTCATGCTGGATAAGACCTCCCCAGACTGAGAGCCCCACATGTTTCTTGCTCGCCTTCCCTTCTCTTGTCTCATCCAAGATCCGCTGGCCAAACTCACTCCTCCGCTGGGCAGACCAAATTCTTCCTGAAATTCCTTCTCTCCAACTTCGGATCAGTGCAAACAAACTTAATGGCAGCATTGTAGCGGTGTTGAACTTCCTCAACTCCTTCTAAGAGAACACCAACCCTGAAACATGACTCAGAAAATTGGGTAAGATATTCTGTTTTTCTGGCTTATACTCAATCCTCAAGTCATACTGAACCAAATCAAAGTGTCACCGGGCCTGTCTCTGATTCATCAAACGTGGGGACTTATAATATTCTAAGGCTCGATGATCAGTCCAGATCACAGCTGGATGCCTGGCGTACAACAGGTGGTGTTGCCACTCCCCCCAGTGCTGCCACTATTGCCAAAAGTTTCTTGTAGTAGACTGGGTAATTTGTCTCAGCAGGCGTCATCTTCCTGATGAAGTAACAGACAGGGTGCTCAACCCCATCTTTACCCTCCTACAATAGCACCGCTCCAAGTGCAAAGTTTGACGCATCTGTCTCTACTATAAACGGTCTGTTGGGGTCAGGATGGGCCAGAACTGGGGCTGTCAACAGACTGGTCTTCACCCGCTGGAAAGCCCTTTCCTCAGTCTCCCCCCAAACAAAAGGTACATTCCCAGTCAACCTTGTCAGTGGCACGGCCACTCAGCTAAATTCTTGGAGAACCTCCTTACAAAGTTTACTACTCCCAAAAACTCCACACTTCAGTCTGATTCCTGGGGGCCTTCCATTCCTTTACTGCTCACAGTTTATCAGAACATATCGCTAACCCCCCTGGAAAACCACATTCCCCAGGAAAGACACCGAGTCCTTATTAAACTCACACTTGGATGGCTTCAACTTCAGTCCCGCCTGGCTTACCACCTCCAGAACACTCCTTACATCCCTCACGTGATTTTGCATCGACCTGGAAAATATCAGAATATCATCCATATAGGCAACGCAACACCTACCTACCAAATTCCCCAACACACAATCAATCATGCGTTGGAAAACTGCGGGAGCATTACGCAGCCCAAATGGCATAACCCGATATTCAAAATTCCCCAAGTGACTTGAATGCGGTATACTTCTGGTGCTCTGGCCGCACTGGAATATGATTGAACGCGTCAACCAGATCCAATTTAGTGAGCACCACACACCCCGAGATCATAGATAGAATGTCTTCCAGGAGTGGCATTGGATAAGGGTCAGGCTCTGTCACTGCATTGAGGCGCCGGAAATATACACAAGGACGTAGCTCCCCACTCGCCTTTGGCATCAGCAACAGTGGTGAAACCACAGACGATTTGGATGGCACAATCAAACCCAAACCTAGCATCTTATGGACATATTCATCAAGAGCCTCCCGAGCACAAGGATTCAATGGATAAACTGGACATTCCCTTGGTAACTCAGAGCCCTCTTTGAACCGGAAACTAAATGCAAATTCCCCTGTAGATGGGAAGGGTGCCTCACCCTTGGGTTCAAACACTGATGAAAACTCCTGGTACTCCTCTGGCAAAACCTCCAATGTTGAGACTGAAGATATTCCCCCCATTTGTTTCACTGACGACCCCTGGGACTGGAACTCCCACTCCCACACATCTGAGCCTTCAGGCGACAAGAGCACTTTCCACTTCATCATATCAAATTGCGGATGGAATTGATGCCACCACCTCATCCCTAGTACCACTGGGTGAGGCAAATGAGCCACAGCATGAAATTCTTCTTCAAACTCAACTGAGCCTTGTCTTAACAGGATCTTGACCTGCACCTTCCAGACCGCAGTCCTCTTGGTGGCATCCGCCAATAACACAAATCCATTCTCCTGCAACGGCAATCCAAATCTTCTTGACCACTCCTCATCCACATAATTCTTATCAGCCCCAGTGTCCACCAGGGCTAGGACCTTTCCACACTCTTTTTTTCTAGAACCTTCCCGCACTTCTATGGGTAGAAATAAATAAGAATAAAGCGAAGAAAGAGATTTATTCTGGGACACTGGCTACACTGGCTTCTTGCGGAAGTTATAAAAAGCATTCTTCTTCTTCTTTGGAGCCTCAGGGACTTGAGCGGGGGCCTCAACCATTGCTGCCCCCAGCAATTCGCCGCCCTCCCAAGACTCCCCCTGACCCTTTCCTTCCTCCTCCACATACCTGAACCCCTTTTGACTGGACACAGGCTCTGAACTTTCTCGTCTCATTGCCTCCTTCCCATGGAAACCACTTGGGAGCCGCATCAACCCCTGACGAGCCTGGGCAAGGCCAACTGCCGCTCCACCTGCAAGGCCAAGGCCACCTCTTCCTCCAATGTAACTTCAGGCCACACTGCTGCCATCGCCAATAACAAATCAGCCTGCAAATTCTGACGGAACATGCGAGGAATATGGGACTCAGATGCCTTGGCTGCTTTAGCCAATGCCTGGAACATCTGACCATATTCCTCTACAGACTTCCTACCCTGACTGCAATGTAGTAAAGCTGACCAATCTGAATCTTGTAACTCATCTGGACATGCTACTCGGTCAATCAAGTCTAAACCCTCCTCTGCTGAGTCAGGCAGCCCCGTCTGCTGCTCCAAAAGTACATGTACCCAGTTTGAAAGCTTCATGGGCAAGGTCACCAAAACTTGCTTCAACTGTAAAGCAAATGAGTCCTCACTCCCTGAAGCCTTTGTCAACTGCCCTTGGAACTGTACCCGGCTAAATGTCTGATGGATCAGCTCCAACTCCTCTGAGCTTAGCATTGATGGAATCTTCCCGCCAGTCTTCACTGGTCCTATCACTTTCCCACCACACCGGGACACACACTCAAGTACCCGGTATACCTCATGAAGCATAAACACTGTGGAGAATATCACCATTAGAAGCGTTGCGGTATGGTGATACTACGCAGGGAACACAACTTCTTTTGGCTCCTCTTTTGCTTGCCACCACAACGACAGGAAAGTAAATGAGTTCCATTTAATGTAATGCACTGGCTCCTTCCAGTGAGCCACGAATGAATTTGAAAGCAGGGCCTAAGTCAATGACCAAAGGGCAGACAAGGTCCCTGAGACCATTCTCCTAGTGCGTGTGCTACAGGAGCCATGGATAAACACCCCTTGGAGGACAGTTGCGAGTATGCTTACCCCCAGAAACATGCCCTGACTCCAAGACAAGGTGTATAGGGAGACGATAGCCTTCCAAATCTCGCTCTCAAAGTCCAACTCCTGTTTGTATAGGCCAAACATGGCCGCGGTTAGACTAAATAATCAATATAAACCTTGGAAGACAGTAATAAAAATAGATAAGGCTTAGGAACGGCTTTATTTGATATATTTAGGCAAGTTGATAGAAAAAGGAACTAGAGAACCTCACATTCTCAAGTCCTATCTCTTATATTCTCTGCTGCAAGCATAGATCAAGCTCATTCTCCATGCCTGACGTTATGTCTTTTGAAACATGCCATAAGCAAACCTCAATTGTTTTAGGCCGGATTGAATTCCATAGTGGCTGAACCACCATACCCAAGGATTGTTCCAATCCTGGTTTTAATCCACCTTTAACTAGTTACCACCCACTTCAAAATCATTTGGTTCGACCCCAGGCCTGATGAAACATCTAACCGTCGTCTTTCCCCAGTATTAGTCTCAACCTGGGGTCTAGCCAAGACTAATGCTCTCTCCTCCCTCTATATTCCACACCAGCTTGTACTGTCTTATCAAAGGTCAGGGCAATGTGATGTTGAGGATAAACTTCAACCGTTACAGTGAAGCTCATGACCCTCCAACTGCTGGCCACCCTGGCAAGGACAAGACGCTTGCGTTAGTCCACCGCTCCTACAGTTGGAAATGTATTGCCACTGATGTGGCAAAATTCACAAAGTCCTGCTTGACGTGCAACCGGTCAAAGATAAGCCGCCTGAAGAGTGCTGGATTGCTTGTTCCCCTCCAAGCTTCTGAGGGCCCTTGGACATCAGTATCTGTTAATTTTATTGTGGAACTTCCCTTGTCCCAGGGTTATGATGCAGTAATGGTTGTGGTGGACCGTTTATAAAGATGGCCCACTTCATCCCCTGCAACACCACCATTACTTCAGTTGAGACAGCCCGCCTTTTTGTTGATCACATCTTTTTCTTACATGGTCTCCCCAAGGAGATTATTAGTGATTGGGGCCCGTAATTCACCGCTAAGTTCTGGTAATCCCTGCTTACCATCCTCAGCATCCGCCCCTGCCGCTCCACAGCCTTCCACCCCCAATCAGATGGACAGACTGAGAGGGTGAACCAAGGTCTAGAGCAATTGTTGCGTAGTTATTCCAATGATGAACAGGACAATTGGTCCTCTCACCTCCCACTGGCGCAATTTGCTTATAATAACCTTACCCATGCATCTACAGGAACTTCCCCCTTCTTTGCAAACTATGGTTATAACCCCAGTTCAACCTAAGTCCGCGGATTGAGTCCACCGTCGTCACTGCCAGTGAGCGTGCTAAAGAGCTTAGAGACATAAATCAGGCAGTAAAGGACCATCTCGTTGATACTGTGAGGATCTACAAAGCATATGCTGGCAGAAAGCACCGTGAAGGACCTGAGTATAAGCCTGGTGACTTGGTCATGGTCAACGCCAAGAATCTCCACCTGAAGCAACCCTGCCGCAAGTTAGGTCCCAAGCGTGATGGACCCTTCAAGATCCTTAAGAAAGTTGGCCCATCAGCTTACCAGGTTGACTTACCCCCCTCAATCAAATTGTTCAGCACCTTACATGAATTCCTCCTGACCCCCTTCAATAATCCCATGCCACCTCACCCAGATCCTGTGATAGTGGATGGTGAACCCCAATATGAGATTGATGCCATTCTTGCTTCTCGCCTATCCTGGCGCTGCCTGAAATACTTGGTGTCCTGGAAAGGATATGATGAGACAGAGAACAGCTGGGTATCTTATCAGGACATGAACAATGCTCAGGACCTAATTCATGACTTCCAATCTAGATTCCCAGATGCCGCAGGACCTGCCACCCAAGCCTCTTTAGCTGCCATGAAGTTATCCACTCCCTACAAGAACTTTGCCTTGGCCAATGTCCCCTCAGGTGGTGTAGAACCCCGTCCAAGAGCGGAAGTTGATGTCACAGCTAGTGACATATTTTCTGGAATTAATCGCCCTTCTAAAACCAAGTCCAACAAGCCCTTGGGGCAGAGACCAGAACCCCTAAGGGTCAATGACCTATCTAAGGTCATTGATAAAAAATGGGTTTTGGCTTTGCCAGCCAGGGCTGAGGAAAACGGCTTAATTGAGGCACAAGCCAAGGAGGGAATCGAACTCAAGTCCCAAAAAATCACATGATATGAGGTTTTGAAATCTGGCCAAATTTGAAAGAATTTGATTTTGTTGAAAAACGACGAATTTGTAGCTCATATCAGATTCCAATAACCACTAGAATCTTCGCGAAGCAGCCCCCTATAAAACTTAGTCCCAAGATGAGAATGTCTTTGCTTTTCTCAGATAAACAAATCCTTCTAATAAAGTTTAGGATTTTGGGCACATTTCCTGTATTTTGGTTTTTTCTAAAAATAAAATTCTGCAAAGTTTTGCAATGGCTGGAGTCCGTTTTCCTCACTGGTTTGCCCCTACTGTTGTACCTGAGTCCCCCACCTACTCCGCCGGCTCCGCCTCCTCCTACTTTGCTGCCTTTTGCCCTAGATTTTTCGCCACCCTTCCCAGCTCCCAGAGCCTCATGTCCCTGATGGTTGTGTCCAGTTTGGTGTACGTTTTGCTCCACAGATTTATTTGGAAACACCATAATGAACGTTTAGGATGTCTCTTTGTTTTGTTGGATCACTTGGCCTTGTTGACACCCACTGGCCTATGTCTCTCCCTCCAGCGACCTCCTGCGCTCCAGTTTCCCTGACACACAACTTGCTATTTATTCCCAATCAGTTGGTGATGAAACCTGACCAATCATAATCAGTACACCTGATATTTAATCAACCGTCAGATGCTCCTATATCGTCAGCAACTCTGCTGACAAGATCTTAAGCAAACATCCAAATTGATCCCAAAAGATCCAACCCAGTTAAATAACCTAAAAATCCCCTAAACATAGTTACCCAAATTCAGGGTCAACCAATATCCAATTCACTTTGCATTAAGGAATTATCCCTAATGATCCCTGGTAATTTAGTCAGCTGGTAATATTGGCAAAAAAATAATAACACCTCTCCATGATAGAATTGAAGAAATTGTAATAATTTGCCCCTCCAATCTACAGGTAGTTCAGCGCAATTCAGATGAAATGAGCCTTTGCTGCTAATTGTGTTTCTCTGTTTGGGGGTGAGGTATGGCCTTCCACACAACTTCAAGGAGGTAACAAGGTACCAGATTATCTGAGCCACCTCATTACAATCCAATCCGGTCTGAACCATTTTATTAAATTGAATCACTGCTCCAATAATGTTCTTGACCTCTCACCCCATTGTGAAACACGCAACTGGTGTAAGGCGAATCCCAAGGCCTTTCAACAGTCAAATCAATTTTTTATTCAATTTGTGAACCCAATCAGCATTCCCAAACTTTTTAAAAATTTAATTTGTATTTAGAGTCCTTATTATGATGATACGGAACCAGAAATTTTGAAAACAGAGTCCAAAGGTCACAAACTGCAAACCCAGGAGATTGTTCATCCTCTTTGCCTCTCCCACCCTTGGGAGATGCCCCTGTAAGACCCAAGCTTGCCCCATTGCAGCCATTTGGTTTATCATGGGGCCTTTGGTATATTTTGAATTTTTATTTCCTCACAGAAATAATAGGGCATCCATCCTACAAGTAATCAGAACTGCTATGCCACTAGCATTATGGGCTTTCCACTGTGTTGTTATGCAACCATATTGGAAGCCCAGTCTTACTTTAATCAGCAGGTGCTATGACATCAGCTGTCAAAATTAGGATTTATATTAATTATATTTTATTTGAGGTGGGCTGACCTAGGGATCATACCGCACTGTAAAATAGGAAATCAAATGAATGGGAAATGAGGAATAAAATCTGGAAAACCTCCATACATGGCATATGATAGACCAGGAACTCTATGGACCGCCTTTGCTATTTGCTATCTCAGTTTGGGGCATTGGTGCGCAACGCCAACATAGTCATAGTTGTCCCCTACCCAAAGTCCCTCTACCAGAATTGAACTCGGGGAGGCAGCAGTAGAGGTCCCTATTCTACAACTGGGGTATCCTCCCCTAGGATTTATATTATTTAAATTGTTTAAA
>JAKSZP010012513.1:0-41325 GCA_022478985.1 Massospora cicadina
ATTCAGTAAATAAAAATAAAGTCCATAACTGCCTGAATAATAAAAAGTTAAAGTTCCTGCATTTATATAGCTTTATAAATGACTATAGTAGGATTTGATATATGTCAGAAGGCAAGTACTATAACTATTAATCTAGATGCAGAGAGCCAAAACCTTATCCTACCAAGATTAACAACAAACAAGTGGACTTAAAGTGAGGCAAAAAATATTTTTATGAGTAAGTTTGTCAGCATAGAGAGCATTGAAAATCAAAAGAAAGAAACTATGTACATTCAGTTAAAGTTATGAGACTATAGATGATTTTGCCAAGAAACTATCAAGAAGCTTAGAATAGTCACTGGAGTAAAAAGCGCTAAAATGATTTATATGCACAAATTGCAATTAAGTAGGCACTTCACTCCTATAGAGAATAAAATTGGGGTTTTTAGACTTAAATCTAGTACAGAGCCTTCACAGATGGCTAGATTGAAAAAAATCTGTGAAACAGTCGTTTTTAACCAAATTCAAGTTACAAAATTTACAAATTATACAGGGAAATTAACTAAAACAAAAGTTCAATTTATCTTTCATCAATGCAGCAAGGATGGCCATATTGCAAAGTCATTCAGAGCAAAAACATCAAAAAACAATTTCAACATGTTTTTACCTAATGGCAAGGTGATTCAAGTGACTCATCAGGGAAAGGACCAGGTGGAATAAACATGAAACAGTCTATTTCTGCATATGCTCAAGTTCTACCTGGTTTAACAAATGAAACTGAGCCCATAATTGACTAAGTGACGCGGCCCTTTGTGAAGCAGCTCCAGGACAAGTAAATGAACATGGAGCAGGACAGTTTTACACTAGAAAACGGTAATATACAAATTCTAATGACTACCATACAGAAGAATTTTCCTGATATAAATGATCAACTTTTGCAAACTCTTATTTCAGCCAACAATGCTGCTAGATTACAAGTAAACAGTATTTCAAAGCATTTCTAATTGTAAATATTCAGAAATTTTGGTATATATAGTGAAAGTATAAGCAATCATTGACAGTAGGGCTTTATTTTAACATTGCAAATTTGTTGGTGAAATATGAAGACCTTTACCAACTCTATACCATACTCAGATTTATGAGACTGCAGACCTAAAATCTAAATGCTTTAAGGGAGCCTACAGAGTTTTGCCTTTATGATTTTGGATTACTTTTTTTCACAGCACTGGCAATTGTTTAATAAACCAGAGTTACAAGATATTAATAAGCACCAACTTTATGTGACTATATGAAGTATTGAAATTTTGATTGACAACATTATCCATCTCTCTTACAGCGTAAGTAATTTAAAGATTATGAATAATAATCATTTTTTTGAAAATGGTTGATAACTAAATCATTGCTTGCTATTAGTCAAAGGTTGTAATTGGTGTTTGGTTTCACTTAATGTTTCATCAGATCATCACTGACAATGTTAATTAAGTAATTTGATGAGAGTTTATAATCTGCTAGTCAGATTGATATGGCAAATCATTTAGGAAGAGGTGCTGAATGATTAGGGTAATTTTATGCAGCTATTGAGGCGTTTTAATGCTTGGTAGTTTGTGGGTTAATCAGGCAACGCGACTCCTATATAATTGATGTCTGGTTCTTGGCACTAATAGATGGATACCAAACTGTGAAGGTTACCCTACTGGGAATTTACTAAGGTGAAGAAACCCACTTATGTTTAGAAGTAAATCTTAAGGTTAAAGGTTGTGAAGAATGATTAATTAATCCAATGAGCCAGCTGAAAAGTTGTGCAACCTTTACCCTATAAAAACCCTAGCATTTTTGAATAAAGATCAGTTCAGAATCTAATACTTTTTTATTTAGGTCATTTTTACATTTACTGTAACTTTAACTCTTGATGTAGAGTTTGGAAAGATAAAATATCCTTTGTGTAAGGATTCAGGGAGCCCAAGTTGGCTCTGGTTACACACTGGTGGGTTCTGATCAGCCACCAGAAAAAGCAAGCTATTACTATGAGTGCGGCCACCAAGTCCTCTAGTTGATGAGGGAAAGGCCATCCTCACAGATGCACTAAAATGGCCTCAGCTGGCTTCAGGGTGCATAAAAACTTTTAAAAGTTGGAAAAAATGGAAATGGGATGAGGAGAAAAATTTTACTAAAACTCAGGCAACTCTTATAAACAAAATAGGCCAGTACCCTCCACTAGTAGGGGCACTGATCACTATATAGGGAAAAAGGTTTAACAGTTTGTGGCACTGTTCTTGGGTTTAGCAGCTCTGTGTCAGCATCTTTTCCAGATGCAGGTTTCCAAGGTTAACATGTGAGGGGAGAGGGTCAGTTAAAGAGTTGTCATGAGAACTGAGATAGTGAGAGGCTAACTTGTGTGGTGGTGTGATAACTGAGTTTATGAGAGGTGATGGGGCACGCCATGATTGGCTGCCCCTAATTTAGCTTTCTTTAAATTTTTGGAAATTTTCCCAAATCAAGACGCACTCCATCTTTGTAGGTCTAGCTCTTGATTGACAGTTAATTTTAGATTATTGGAAAGGGACATCAAGGAAATAATGGAAGGGAGGGTAAATCAGGGTTTGAGTTTTCAATATTCAAAAAAAATTGAATCATTATTTCTGGGACATCATAAGACAAAAGGCGTTAGAACTTTTTAAAATTTCAAAATTTTCATGAAAATAGGCTGTGAAATTAGGGGACTTAACTGAAGCATTTCTGGCGTTTTGGTAGAGTTGAAAGATTTCTCTACACAAGAGCTTGATCTTTTCAACATTTTAGAGCGCTAGGCATGAGAAAAATTGAGTGAGAACAAACATAGGATATTTTTTATACTAAGTGGCCTTTTCTACCTGATAAAGGGTAGTTGTAATGGTTGGAAACGTCCCAGTTTCTGATCACCATCTTACCTTAGGTTTGATGCAATTCATGATGAATGTCCAGTGTGAGCTGGACTCTCAAGGTAATAACCTTGGAATTAGGGAAATTTGAAGCGAGAAAAAGATGCAATAGGTAAGCGAGGTTGCAAACCCCAGAATTAACCTTATTTTATTTATTATTGAATAAAAAGTCGCTGATGAACAAGATCCCAATAATCTGGTGCCGCGAACACACCAAGGATAAGATAGGATATTCAAGAGAGATCAAACCCCAAAAACCCAAGTTTTTGTTGATATGACAAAAACTTGTTGTGTGCGGATCATCAGGTAAGATAAGATAAGAGCAGCCCCCAAGGCCACCAGAGAGAAAGAGAGAGGATTCTGAATGAAGTTCAGAAAGTGTGGGCTTGAACTTAAAGGTCGCCCTTCTGGGGCCTCACCTAAACCATTGATTAGGCTTGCAAGAGCCTAATCAATAATTCAGGTCAGGCACAACCCAGCGCCCAAACCTGACAAACACCAAAAATCTTTTTAAACAAATCAATTCAGATTCAGAAAATCTGAACCTGAATTGAAATATAACAAATGGCTTAATACCATTTGTTACATCACCCCCCACTAAAGAAGGGCCCCTCCCCAAAGAGGGGCCCCACAATGGAAGGCCACCACCATGGGGCTTCTTGGGGTGAGTTACCTCGAGCCCTGGGAAAATTAGCCTGGAGAAATTCTGGGCCCCTCGCAGGAAAAAATATAATTGGCAAGAGCAAATTGGGACTGGGCTGCTGGAATTAGCCCGCCCGGCATGAGGAAGCACGCCCAGCGCTTGGCTGTGGTGCGCCTCCCCTCCCACGCCCCAGTTGGCGATGGTCTTCCTATCCCAACCAGGAAGGCGCTCTCTCCAACTGAAGCGCGGAAGGGTCATGTGGTCCAGCGTGGCTGGATGGCCGCCCCCATACCAAATGGACTGTCCATAGGTGAGGGAGCCCTGCTGGGCCAGGTCCCCTCAGTGCCAACTAAATCCCTGGTGGGGGAAAAGGCCCCACCAGAATTTCTCGCTGACAATTGCTTCAGGTCCAGGGTTGGCCATCAGTCACTGGCTCCCTCCGGTGCTGGTTACTCGACAACTGGGACCTGATGCAACTACTGAGGTCAGCTGAACTGGGGATCTGGTGGCGTGCTGACAGCACATGTGGTTCAGAATAATGTAATGGTTGGAAACGTCCCAGTTTCTGATCACCATTTTACCTTAGGTTTGATGCAATTCACGCTGAATGTCCAGTGTGAGCTGGACTCTCAAGGTAGTAAACCTCAGAATTAGGGAAATTCGAAGCAAGAAAAAGATGCAATAGGTAAGTGAGGTTGCAAACCCCGGAATTAACCTTATTTTATTTATTTATCAAATAAAAAGTCACTGACAAACAGGATCCCAATAATTTGATGCCGCGAACACACCAAGGAAAAGACAGGATATCTGAGGGAGATCAAACCCCAAAAACCCAAGTTTTTGTTGACATGACAAAAACTTGTTGTGCGCGGATCATCAGGTAATATAAGATAAGGGCGGCCCCAAGGCCACCAGAGAGAAAGAGAGAGAGAATTCTGAATGAAGTTCATAATTGCATGGGCTTGACCTTAAAGGTCGCCCTTCTGGGGCCTCACCCAAACCATTGATTAGGCTTGCAAGAGCCTAATCAATAATTCAGGCGAGGCACAACCCAGCGCCCAAACCCAACAAACACCAAAAGTCTTTTTAAATTAATAGATTCAGATTTGGAAATTCTAACCCAAATCAAAATATAATGAATGGCTTAATACTGTTCATTACAGTAGTAGGCACCACCTGGCTACTTTCCATAATGGAAAGCCTTACACTTTAGCTATTTATTGCTGTTCTAATCTCTGCGGGCTCCTGCATCAAGAGAATAACTGAGAACCTCTAAGCCTAAAAATTAGGTTAGTTTCTAATATTAATATCATCAGAAGGAATCATTAGAGGGAAAATTTCCCTCAGTTTATCAATATCTTAAGAAAAAAAGAGTAGTGCATTATAGACAGTACTCCATATTGGCTGTGAAGATTCAACTAAAGTGTTAATCTTCATACTAGCACCAACCAAATTATAAGTGTCAACTATATCAACTATTTATACTACAGCGCACATAAGAACCTGTGCAGTAAGCTCAGGAGCTACAGAAAGAGTAGTTCAAAAAGTTCACTTGTGCTCACTACAGGGGTAGTTGAGTTTTAAGCTAAAAGTAATAGAATAGCATATCAGCAATGTCATATGAAACAGAACTTTGTAAACTTTGGACGAAATTGGAAAGTGGTAGTCAGATTATGTTGAGCTTGGCATCACAAGCTGATTTTTTACCTTGGAGGAGCATGTGACAAAAGCGAGGTGGGAATTGAATAAGTTGAAAAAGTTAGTAATAATCTCTATGGAAAGGTTACCTCCTTGAAGCAAAAGGAAAGTGAATTAATCAAGAAAATCTTATTTCAAAAGACTGAAGAGAAGCGTACAAGAGCGCTTCTGCCAGGTTCAGGAAGGCATGGCATGAATTTAGAAACGCATTGATTATCTTGAAAATCACAAGTGTGATTTCAGCCAGATAGAGGCTATTGAAGCCAACAATAATATGCATGAAACTCCAGTTGGAAAAAACTCCCATCAAGAAATATGCCTAAATCGTTAACTAGAATTTCAGAGTGACTCCCAAAAACACACCTATTGTTAATCTGGTACATGGGCTTGAATCCCCTGATAGTGGAGCGATAAAGGAATTTTGGAATATGCTGAAATTACTTGCATTTCATCAGGATGATGCACCAGCGTTTTTCCGCCTTTTAAAAAATGACTGTGTTCAGTTATAATAACTGAAAGAAGGCTTAACCGTTATGAACTTCCTAGATGCCAATTGCCAAATCTGATGTTGCTCCATCTTAACGGGGATAATTTGAATTATAGCAATGCTAAAAAGCCATTAAGACTGAATTTGTTAGTCCTATGCGGATGTCCAACCATGAAAAGTGGCTCTGAGTGTTCAGTTTAGAAAAATGAACACTTGGCTGTTTTTGCCGACCAATTTTAACAGGAATTTCAAACCCTGGCTGGATTGAAGGTAATAACAGAGTTTGATGCATGTATAGTGATGCAGTCAGCGATCTAGCCCTACAGAAATCTACACTGGGCCATGGTTTTAGCGCTGATGAATCTAACTTCCACATTGAAGATGGTGGAATACATGAAGGTATAAGGCTTAAAATTTTGACATGCTAGTCAATTTATGAGTAAATTCTGGCCAATGAGGATCAACCTATGGCAGAATTTTAAGATGACGTTATGAAGAAATATAACAATCAGCAAATCAAGTTTTAACAGGGAAGAAACCCAATGGTTCAAGATGTACATATAAATATAAAAGCCACAATTGAAAAGGTGGCATGACTGGACATTTTGCCACCCAAAGTTAAGGGAAGAGGCTGAAAAGAAATGTGAACTTTTTGTTGCCTCAAGAGGAGGAAAACTGATCAAGATTTGGAAAATGATTTGTAGTCTAGATGTGGAACAATCTAGCACTGCAAGGGAACTTGTTCTGCCAAGATATCTACTCAGATGAAGTAGATGCTACCTATTTTTTATAAAGAAATCTAAGATGATGATCTATTAATTCAGAATACAGTACCAAGTATAAACTTTCTTATGAGAGTGAGTTCTAAAATGAAGGCAATTGATCCATAGATTGTGGAGGAAGTCGCTCATCCTTGAGGTAGTTAATTAATGAATAAGTCAAAAAGATCTGATGAAGAATATAACCAATTCAAGTCAAAGTTGGATGAAGTTAATGTTGCCATACCAATCTATGCAATTACAGGATCATTTCTAGATCTGGTGGCAAAATTATAAGAATGTTAAGGATAGAAAAAAGGTCAGTAATCAACTTAAAAAGAAATTTATGAATATATTTAAATGGAACTGGTGATTGGTAATAGAGTCGCCTATTATGTTATCAGAAAAAATCAAGTGCCAGCACTTGAAAGAGGAATTATTAATACCTGTCAAAAGTAGTGATAAGTCAGGAATAAAGGCCAATAGATGGGATCATTTGATATTATTGCCAAGTCAGCGAGAGATGCTTATATGCTGAGACACAATGCTGATGGAGGTATAGTGAAGCAGTTCCATATTAAATACTTAAAGTATTGGATCTGAGAAAAAATAATATCAATGTTCCCATGAGACCACTTAACTAAAAGAGTTGATTAATTCCTGGTGTATTGGTCAAGTCTAGAGTGGGGTCCACTGAACCAAAATAGTTGGTTAAGTTCCAAGAGGGGATCGCTAAACAAAATGGATGCTTAAACCTTGAAAAAGAGACCTCTGAACCATAGTATCTGGTTAATTTTGAAAAAAAGAACCTCTGAACCAGAGTAGGGGAAAAGTTGGATCTTTGAACCTACTTATATTTTTTGTACTAGTGGTTCCCAACCTAAGAGGGGTGTCCTACACGCATATTTATATAAAATGTTCTAAACAAAGGGATGATAAGATAAAAATTTCTAGAATGGCACTGCGACATTAGTCTAAGCATCCATTCTAGAAGGGGAAGAGGGAGCGGGGGGCTTTCATTCAGCGCCAGCTTCAGGTGGTGGGAAAAGGTGGAAAGAAGGGTGTGGGAGTATTGGTAGTGTGCGGCAGAAGGAAAAAGAGTTGAGGGTTCTTCTCATCAATGAGGCTAGCAATATGCATCACCTCACATATTGTGCAAGTTGAAATTTGGCAAAGGTAATAAGGTTGGGAACACAAATTGAAAAATTTAATGCTTTGGCGGGTTTGGGGTAGTTGAGGTCTTAAAGAAAAGATCTTACCACGTCAATGCACGCGCGGCTAGCTGCAAATGCTAGATGTTAAATTTTAAATTTGACATCTTTGGGGAAATCTAAATGGAGTTAAGTATAGGAAAAACCTCATAAAGTGGCTCAATTGTATATGGAGGGCTTGGTGGAGGAGGGAGTTAGTGGGGGAAGTGGCTGCATTGACAGACTTTTTTGAATATTTTTATAAATTGGGAATACATTTTAAGGATGGAAATGGTGGCGGAGAGTCAAATCAGGGGTTTAGGTGAAGAAATCTGATCACTTGAAGTCAGTATTAAATCTGTAGGGGCAGTTTTCATCATTAATCCATTTGGGAGCCTCAAAAGGGATTTGACACAATCAGTGCAGGGCAAGTGACAGGTGTTGGTGTGGTGGCAGCTGCTTATTTGCCATGCACAGAAGACCATGGAAATTTTGGTAGCACTTGAGAAGCTATTTGCTCAGAGATGGTTCTGGTGATCAAACCTTGAGTGGGTGGAGTGGTGGGAGCAGCACCTGCTGTGGTCATGTTTTATGGTGGGAGGACCAATCCTCAAGCAAAATTTAGTAGAATCAGAAGAGGGGCTTATTCCAGAGGTAATAGCAGTGGAAGCAGCCTTTGCGTAAAGTGTTGGGCACTTTCACTTTGAATGATCAAAAGCAAAGCACAAGGGACAGATAGCATGGCCATTTTGGATGCTCCCAGAAGGGGTGATCAGGGGCTGATCAGATCACAGTGTGGGGAGGTGTTGTGAGTTGGGTGCCCCAACAGAATGGGCAGTTTGTGGCAAACATGAAAGGCTTAGCAAGACGAATAACACCATCTTGAACCATTAATTGCATCTTGGGGTCAAAGCCATAGGCAGACAAGCCCTCTGTGTGCTTGTGGCAAAGGCGTTCAGGGGAGAGGTGGGAGGGCAAACTGGCAAACTGGACCATCAGTGTGGCCTCATTTTGTAAGTGAGTCCTAATGGTCAGGATAAGAATACTTATATATATTAAAGGCAGCTGTGCTGCAACCATAGTGTGGGATTTGCAAGAGAAGCCAAGATCAAAGTATTCCTTGAAGAGGCAGAAATCAATAAATCCAGAAGATTTTATAAACCGCTATATCCATTTTGATGATGGCTGCGCTTTCATAGGGGAAGAGGTCCCCATACTTGACCCAAAGGCCAAAATGCAGGTTGCTCTAATGGAGCACCAGAGAACTTTAAAGCACTTCATGAGAGCATGTGAGGTAGTGGCTAGGTCCTGAGGCAGGACGTAAAGACTGAAAATGTTTTCAGGGCTAGATGGGCCAGCCTGGGGTCATTTTGGTGGTGGCTGATAAAAACCAAGAGGTGGTACACCGCCTCCCCATGCAGGGGCAGCAGTATTGATTGAGTCAACATAGGCTGGATTTGGCACTGGTGAATGGTGGGTGAAAGTAAAAAAACTTTTTTGACTAAATTTTGAGTTTAATCAAATTACTGATAGGATCAAAAGAGAACAACTCTGAGCTACTTATAGGTTATATCCCAATGCAAAGAAAAACTATAAAAAGTAATATAAGAATACCATCTAGTACTAAAAAAAGTAATATAAGAAAAAAACCTAAAGAAAAAATATACAAAAAGATAAAAATGTAAAAAATATATTAAAATATTGATCATAATTTTACCATATCAAAATCACCTGGTGGCACCATCTAGTACTAAAAAAAAATCACCTGGTGGCGTTCCCTAAAGATGTCAGCAGGACCAGCTTGGGTTAAAACTGGATCCACCGTGACTAGTCCTGAGGTGCTAGAATAAACAAGTGTGTCAGCAGGGTCAGCTCAGGTTAAAACTAGATCTGCCATAAGTAGTCCTGAGGTGTTATAATAAGCATGTTCAGCATAATCAGGACAGGCTTAACTAGATCCGCCATAGAGGCCCTAAGAAATTTATTAAGGGATCAGGATGAGTTGAAACTTAATCTACCATTAGTATTCACTAAGAAAAAAGATCCGCTCTGATTGAAAATGGAGAGCCCAGTCTGGGAGAATAAAGGTTTGATCAGTTCATATTGTTGGTGATGATGCCCAAAATAGTTTTTATGTGGTATGAAGCCATGGGAACTGCGCTCAAAAGAGGCGTCAGTGGGTAGTAACCAGGAAGAGAAGATGTGATGCTGAGCATGGCATGAGAGTGTTGAGTTCAGACAGAGCTGAGCTCTGATGAAGTTAAAAGTATGATGGCTAAATCATGACCATGGCTTGAGGTGGCAGAAATCCCTAAAGTCTTTATCTTCCACTGGATAATCTTGTCAAGCGGGGGTATTTGTAATTTCTATTGACCACATTATCCATCTCACTTAAAGATTAAGCATTCATGGATTGTTAATAACAAACTATTGTTCAGCGATAGTTTTTAACTAAATCATTACTAACAGTTAACTAAAGGATGTAATCTGGATCTTTGGTTTCACTAGATGTTTTGACAGGGATCATCCCCAACAATTTAAATAAGTAATTCTTTGTGGGCTTAATAACAAATAGTCAGAGTACTAAAGTTAATTATCCAGGCAGAGGCGCTGAACAGTTAGTTATTATTATGAAGCTATTGAAGCACTTTAACGCGTGGTATTTTGTAGGTGTAATCAGGCAACGCAGCCCCTATAGAATTGATTTCTGCTTCCTGACACTACTAGATGGCTTCCAAACTGTGAAGGTTACAATACTGGAGATTAGCTAAGGCGAAGGAACAAATATGTTCAGAAGTTAATCTCAAGGGTTGAAGGTTGTGGAGAATAATTAATTATCTATTGTGCTATCTGTAAAGTTGTGCAACCCTTGCCCAAAACCTAGTTTAAAAATAAAGATCAAAAAATTCAAATACTTCAGTATTTAACTTTCTTTTACATTTTCTGTAATTTTATCTCATAATAGTAGAGTTTGGAAGGATCAAAGATCCTTTGGTTATTTATTTCTGTTCTGATCTCCGCGGGCTCCTGAGTCAAGAGAGTACTTGGGAGCCTCTGAACTAAGATTGGGTAAGCTCTAATATCATTACCATCAGAAGAAAGTATTAGAGGGAAGAGTTCCCTCAATTTTATAATATCTTCTAGCAAGAAGAGTGCGTTAGAGACAGTACTATATATTAGCTGTGAAGATTCAACTAGGATGTTAGTCTTCATACTAGCACCAACCCAGTTTTATAATTATAAAAATATTAACTAAATAATAATACAGCGCACATAAAAACCTGTTCATTAAACTCAAGGGCTACAATGAGCAGTAGTTCAAAAAAGTTACATGAGGTTTAATGTAATTTTAAAGTAAACTCTTATAAAATTTAGGACTAACTTTGCCACTGTTTTAGAACTGCATTCAGCCCTACAACCAAAGTCATATTAATATTTACATCATTCCTGTATATTTAAATGGAATCATTTCAATAAAGTATTGCATATTGGTTGACGCTCAAAGTACTCACCAGATCAAATTGAAGAATGCTGTGAAATTCCTTTAAGGTTGTAAAAGCTGATTATCGTTAATTTCAAGGAGCAATGCATTGTCTAAACTAATTTTTTACATTAGAAACACCTAAATATCTGTAGGCCAAAAAATATGCACCATGGCATAAAGCTAGAACTGAACTATGTGTCACGCCTGGGATTCTAATCCCTAGCCATAGTGATATTTAGATGTCAGTTGTCAATTTATTTGATAAGCCAATATGGATAAAAAAACATGGTTATAGCATTTTACCACTTGATTCTGATTAAAGAAAAATATATTATTCCATGAAATTGACTAACTAAGTGAAATGGGTTACCAGATGCCCAAAATCTAAGACAACTTTTGCCATGTATGATCAAGAAAAACTACCAGGGATTCTGGAGAGCAGAAGGGTAAGCTTCTTAACTAATTTGAGGTATATTATGATGTTTCTGAACAAGGCAATTATGACCTCTGATGTGCTAAAGTAATACATCATAAGGTCAAAGTTGGGCATCAAATGCTGATTTATATGATACTAATCAGATGGTTGCAGGCAAGTGAGGCCATGGTTGCCAACAAAATGTAAAACTTCTCAAACATGGGTTGCTTGTTCCATCCCAAGACCTTGTACAAGTTTAATCTAAATTATGAAGAATAAAGGTGGATTAAATCATGTAGTTATATTATTGTGACTGAATAATATAAGAAAGGGCTCATATTTATTGCTGTGATTAATTGATGCTCTGAATAACTTAAAAGGAACTCAGTTTTTCTAACCATGGATTTTATATAAGGTTGTGAAAGATTTATCTACCAAAAGTTGATAACAAAAAATGTGCAATCATTACTGCCCAAGGACCATATCAATTTGACAAAAATGTCACAAGGTCTTTATTTTTTTAGCACTAGTGGTGCCCAACCTAAAGGGGGAGCTGCCACGCATCATCACAATGTCTTTACAATACGCCTGCTGCATTTCAATGGGCAATGATACTGCATTGGGTGACCTGAAATTATTTTGTGTCCTTGTCTATCTAGATGAAATCATTGTTTTTAATGCAAATTTACAGATCATCTTGAATACTTGGAAGAGGTTTTAAGAGACAATCTGCATCCATTCTTAAGCTCAATCTTTGAATATATCATTTTTTGAGGAATGAATCAATTATTTTGGCTTTACTGTATATGCTGAAGGATCAAGGCTCCAAAAACTTAAAGTTAAGATGATTTGAGCCATGTGAAGACTAAGAGATGTTTGGTACATATAAGTATTCTAGGAATGGTTGGATAATATCACCAATTTATTAAAATTTGTGGATCCATCACCTAGCCACTTATTTAATTCAAGAAAGATCTTAAGGAAGGCTTTAAATGGAATGAGAAATCCCAGAATTACTTTAATGCACTTAGGATATATAGTGACTGAACCAACATTGTGAGACCCAAATCTAATCACCCTTCTATCATACAAATTGATGCATCTTTAACAACAGTTGGTGCCATATTAAATCAGGTAGATGAAATCAGCAATGAATGGCCTGTAGCATTGTTAAGCTGCACACTGAGAAAACAAGAGCAAACTTAAACTGTGATTAGATCAAATATCTATGATAATATAGGCCTGTAAACTGTTCTGAGTATATGTACATGGGGTACATGATATGGTAACAGACCACCCTTCGCTCAAATAAAAAAAGCCCTTAGGGGAGATTGGTCCGTTGGGCCTTACATTTTCAAGCATGCAATTTTTTGAATTGTAAATTGCACTGGTACTGCACATCAGGATGCAGATACAAATTCAAAACTCCCAACTTATAAGATTATATGTGAAAAAATATTATTTTATCATATGTATAAGAGAGAACTCATTGGCAAGATTATTAGACAACCACTGGAAATCTAACAAGCATTGATCAAGGTCTTTAAAAACACCAAATTTGTCAAAGGTTAACAAAAATTGTCAGAAAAAGATCCCAAATGTCTCCACAGCATTTTAAACAAACTGTTACTATCAATGCAGCTCATAAAATAACAGGACATGGAGGTCTGGGGAAACATAGAGAATGTTTATCAGAAGTAATATTGAGAATCCCTTTGTTTGATGTCTTGGAAATGATTGCTTTCTGTGTGATATTTCAGGCACAAAAGCCCAAAAAATTATTAGCTTTATGACTAGTGAATCTTGGGTTTGCATGACACACTGTATCCATTGATGTAATAGGTTTATTGACCATGGGTACTAAAAGAAGAGGATATATTATTGTGGCTAGTAATCTACTTGACTTGTTGGTTAGAGATTTTCGCTTTAGCTAAGGTAGATGCCAGCAATAATGTCATTTTTATAATTGGCAATTGATATTGACATAGTTATCCTCAAATTTTTCTATCAGATAATGGAATAAACTTCACAGCGCACGTTATACTAAGACTAAACAAGTTGATTGGAATACAAGGATACTAAAAATACCTTACCATATAGAACCAATTGAAATGGTTGAAAGGGTAAACAGTTTTAGCCACTACTTTCCAGAAGCTGGTAGTTGCAAACCTTTCAGCTTGGTAGCTTATCTATTGTAAACAAATTTGCATATAGTTTAAGCTATCATTATCACCTGGTAAACCTCAATTTTACCACTTTATGGAAGGCAAGCTTGTTTGCCACCTATTTTATATTCCGCTATTGAAACAAGTTTGTGAATGATGCCTTACAATATTTAGAGTGCCTAACAAAAGTATAAATAGGGTTACATTTCTCAGCCTACTCCAATACTGTCAAATGTAGAATCATGACCAAAGAATATGAAAATCAAGACAGCCAACTCTTCCAACCTTTAATTTGGCAATAAGGTTAGCTATTCTGACACCCACAGCTTTGGATGATATAATAAGTTGGAAAAGCTATGGGTTGTGTAAGGTCCTTGGCTACAGCTATCAAGAAGGACAGGGGTGTACATCCCTTTAGGACCAAAAAGGGTTTAAACCACAAGGGCTTTCCTCTCACCCAAATCTCAAACCTAGGGCACACCCTGGATGAGAGATGGGTGGCAGCTGCCCTTTCTGTTTGCCCCATACCTTTTCCCTTCCATCCCTCAGCCAAAACCATTTCAAGTGTCAAGATCTGCAGATTTTTTAAAAAAGCAGACAAAATTGTGTAGATTTTAGAAGTCACAAGTAAGCATGCCATCATGGTTTCCATTGCCTATCCTCAACAAGGGACCCAACTAGAAGTCAACCTTAGTGTGGAAAGCTTACCTAGTAAGCCAAAATCAAGCAAAAAGTTGAAACAAAAAGGCCAAAAATGGGGATCAAACATGACACTTTATATCAGTACTCAAGAAGTCAAATTCAGATATTTTGAATTAGGAAAACGGCCCTAGATTGGCTTGGAATCATCAGTTGATACTGTTAATGCAAAATTGGGGATTAGAACCATTAGTTAAGAATTTCTGATTTTGAATTCATTCTTTATTATTGCAGTTCAGCTTAATAGCCTCCCTTCCCCATCCTAGCTTAAAACCCAATATCCTACCTTAGGTAGGGTGTTGGTTTATTGTTATAATCTATCTTAATAAGTCCCATATCTCTAAAAAAGGTCTTTTTGATATTTACTTGGCAACATTTATATTAAAAACCACAAGTTTTGTATTTTCAGAAGTGGTCAACACCCAAGGGTAACATTTGATGGCATCCAGGATAGAGGAACTCTTTGGTGCTAGTTTATCCCCAACTATTGGAAACCCCAACTCCACCATGACAAAGACCCTGTCAGGGACTGGGAATATCTTTAACCCAGCTTGGCATAGCAACTCATGAACTTGCCATGCCTGAGCTAAGAGTCCAGTATAACAAGGGTAGGATGCGGATAAAAAATATAACAGCTGTGAATAAAGGTCTGTTGGGCCCTAGTATAGGCTGTAGAGCTTCAGCTAGTTCAATCCCTGTTAAGGTTATGATACCAGTGACAGTGTGTAATTGTGAAATTGGGTTAGTGGAAATAGTTGGATTTTCAGGGTTGTTAAATTGATATAAGCTTGATAATAAAGATCCTTGTACTTTACTAAGAATCAAAAGCAGGTAAATCAAATAAGTATTTAGAAGCATCATAACTTTATTGACTGCAAGGAATGATTTTAGAAATATTCAGCTTATATACACTTTTCAGACTAATTGAACTAGCTTTAGGGCTTACTTGATTCTTATCTAGCTTTAGATTCTTTAGGCTCTTTCTGTCTTAGATAACCAAAGCTTAGACTAGTAGTCAACTGCCTAGTTAGGACTACTATGACCTGCCCCAGGTTTTCTGATGTTCAATTCAGATTTGTTAGGCTTGAATCGACTTGTCTGACTCATTATTCATTATGCTATGTAATTTTGCTATCGTCTTTGATTGTTTAAGCTGATTGCATATATCATATATTCTACTAATAAGAACTGATATATCAGGGATATCTTTAATGTCAGGCTTTGCCCTGACAGACCCCTCCTTATTCTCACCCATCCAATTCTGAAGAGGCGCAGCTAGGTAGACTGTGCCTACTGTTGTGGATGCTGAAGCAGCTACATTCAGAGGCTGGGTTTCTCCTAGCACACTTTTTTCTTGACAGGTTGGACCATTTGAGGGCATAGATAAGTTGGCATTAGATGCCTATATCATTAAGGATCTCTTGGACGAATAGTGAGCAGAATGCATACTAAGTCTTAAGGACATATAAATGATTATAAAAACCAAAAAAACTAGTATAAATAATTGAACTAACATCAAAAATATCAATTTTAGCTTTTAATGCATTTATTTTGGCAATGGATGACAACAATTACCTTAAGGGATTTAACATCATTTCCTTTGGCAATAGATAATGCTTTTTGTTTATTTCTCTTTCAATGCCTTTTGGAGGAGAAGGGGCTGTACAGATGGCCTCTCTGACTATTGTCAATGATGAACTGAACCAAAAAATGCCATTAACATTAGCTTGCTGCCTGAGGAGAAACTCATGGTAACTACAGACATGTTACAAGAAGATGATATGGTTAATATAAGGAGAGTGTCTATAACTTTTCAGTTCCCAGTGTGGTAATGCATGATGCACAAGGCCAATGCCAGGGAACTAGCTGTTAGTTTGAAAGTTACTAGAGCCCAGCTGAGTGTGCTGAATCAATAATAACTTAAGAAAAGTGTGATTGTGATCATATACAACCCTTAAACATGACGTGGTGCACACAGGGGAAAGGTGTAAATGTACCAGGTTAGAGGGAACCTGGTTGACCCAACAGTGCACTAGTTGAAAATTTGATTGTATTTAAAATAGATAGGCTAATGTAGCACAAGACCTCCTCAATGAGGTCTGCGCACAGGATCACTAGAGATAACATGAAAAAATGGGAAAATGGGAAAGTTGATTGTATTTAAAATAGATAGGCTAATGTAGCACAAGACCTCCTCAATGAGGTCTGCGCACAGGATCACTAGAGATAACATATGAAAAAATGGGAAAATGGGAAAGTTTAATGTGAAAAGTCAACCAACAAGGAATGTTGGTCACAAAAACAGATTTATACAATGTTGGGGTAATTTAGGGTCTGCCAAAATGGTCCCAAGCACCAATTTACCAATAAGCAAACACTCCCATCTGAATTGGTAGAATAGACCAAAACTGACTTCACTTAAGTAATTGACTGAAGTTGTATTTGACCTGAATGTGTAATTTCATAAATGGAACGGGTTTCAAAACCTCATTTCTCTACTAACCAAATTGAACCATCTGCATTAATTTAGTAAACCATCCACTTTAATGCCTGGGCTGATGCAAGGGGCTGGGCGTTAGGCACCTCACTAGTACCAACCTGGGCATATTTGGCTTGTACCCAGCGTTGGTCTACAGTGTGCCTGATGTCAGAGAGGGCCTGAAGCTTCACCTTCTGGGCCTCCTGTTGCCCAGCCTTATCCTTAGGGTTGGTCTCCACTATCATGTCATTTAACCATAACAGTTAAGCTGAAAGATGCGCTAAGATTGAAACATATTAAACCCTTTTGATATGTTAAAAACTAGCATCTATTTTAATTGGTTGAGGTTGCCAAAATAGATAGATTGTTCCAATTTTAGATCTCCAAATGGAAGTTATGATTTGTCTTTTCTATCTAATTGATCAATCACGCAACTGCAGCTATCTCAATGAATAGATTTTCTGAAGGCGCTGGCACAATCAACTATAACTTTTAATGTTACCAAAGTTACCAAAGCATGTGGGCACAATCACCATCCCTTTTGAATATTTTATAGGGAGTTCCAATTTAATCAAATAAATAATGCTATAATCCAATAACTAGATTTTTAGCACTTTCTGGAAACCAATTCTAATGATAATTGAGATATGGGTATTAAATTGCCACTCGTCACCTATAGATATCCTTAATTATCATATTAAAATTTACCTTGGTTTAGGTTTATCTGGTGGCTTATATTTTTTATCTGTACAGATTTAAACCATGTTTGCCTAAGTTTTTTTACCAAAGGGTGTATTTTCTGTCAAACCATTTTTGGCTCAGATTTAGCCTCCTGTCTCCAAACAGTGAAGCCTTTTTAGCTATCAAGACCCCCACAAACCTGTGCTACAGCCGCTTGACAACCTACATCAAATTACCATGGATTTGCACCAACTTTATACCTTATACTATATCTCAAAATAAGGTTGCTTATAAAGCTTGTGGTATAATTAGGTGTTGAAATATAACCAGATGGATTCCACCCATAGTATCCAACATCAGAAGTTTGATTAGTTGGGGAGATTGCCAAATAATCACCTAGCTTTGATAATATTAGGTTATTAATTTGGCTCCCATTTGGTTGGGTTGAGCTATATCAAAGTATTGGGGCCAATCCTTGATAGCAATTAGTACTATTTCAATTGCCAACAATTTACACCGAGGATAGTTGACCAATTATATTAACCAAGGTTTAGCAATCTGACACCGGCAACTGGGGCTGAGGATATAAATTTTTTTATTAAAAATAATGAAGATCGAGAGTTTGATATTGATGTGTCAGGATTAATGGTGAATGACAAGGCTAATTCAATCATTTACTAATTGGGATTCACTAGCAACTTAAGCTGAGGGTAATCATAGTGTCAGCTTTGAAAGCTGAGGGTTCCTATATGAAGGTGAGCGATGATTTTGCCACCTAGGATTCTAGATACCAGCAACTGATGCTGAGGATATTTAGAGTTATTTTATGATAGTAATTTATGTATGATTAACCAGCAATTGATGCCAAGGATAAATCAAATTAATACTTAGTATTAGATTTTGAAGATTTTGAGGGAATGGTTGTCAGCAGAAGTGCTGATATTAAGGATAGTTTGCTGGCTACAGATGCCAACAATTGTTGATAGGTGCATTAGATTACCAATAAAGTTGCCTAAGTATCAAACCTTAAATTCCCTTATAATAAAGATCTTTCTTTTGCCCACTCTTTTATAATTTTAAGAAAGCCAGAAAGTAACCACATTAAAGGGGTAGGCTGAAGATCCCCAAGGTTAGGTGCTTGGGTGAGTGCACCTATGAGTAGTAAGTTTTACAAATCAATACCTGGAGCTACAAGGAAGCCCTAAGGAACCTAGCCAACTGGCTACCACAATGAGGAACTGATGGGGATTAACCCTGGGGGAGCCATCCATCAAATTGGGTGATAGGGGTTGCTGTGTACCTCCCAAAGGGTTAATTGTGCCAAGGTGAAGTTGTTGGCTGATAAGTTAGTGGGTTGTCCTGCAGACTTGTAGTGAGAGGTAGCCTATGAGGGTGAAACAGCAGGTGCCAACAGTCATCATACTGCTGGCCTGGTACACTAACGGAGTTCCCAATATAGCGGAGATAAAATTTGCAACAATATGCTAGGAAGCTTATAAGATTTAGGTTAAGTTGGTAAGTATCCAATATAGGTGGGTAATGGGACCTTTAGACCAGGTGATTGTGGTTACAGCTGCCGCATCAACTTTGATCCCACATCTAAACCCCTTGTAGGGCTTGAAGCCTATAAACTCGGAGAGGTAAACTATTGCTGGGATGATATCGATTATACCCCAGTTGGCATGTGAGAATGATGTGCCACATTATATACAGAGACCCTATGGACCCAAGTTTTGATGAGCGCTATATTGCTACAGAAGGTTGTCTAAGTTTGCATAGAAGTGAAGTGCTGAAGCGTTGGGAAGCCTATGGGACATCGATTGCAAGGTGGACTAGCTAAGCTAAGGTGGATCTTATCGCCGTGGTAAAAGCTAGGGAGGTTAACCATTATTAAATAGGGAAGCTACAACCAGCAGGTTGGCTGGCATCAAAAGATGTATCTGGTGGGGGTTCGGTTTAGCTTTAAAAGGTTTGGATGATGCGAGGATCACTAGAGCGAGATCCCAACCTGGCTGGCTTGTAGAATTCTCCATCTTTGTTGGCTTAACTTTCAAGGAGCGAGTTAGGGACTTAATTGTTTTAACCTATCGTTTATATCAATCGAGTTAAACCTTAGAGTTTAGCTAATGGGCATCTTGTATAGATTAACCCTTACACTGATTTGACGCATATATGCGTCCAAAAAATAGGGATATGTGTTTATCTAAAAACGCATATATGCGTCAAAAAATGAGATTTACATAGATTTATTTCAAAGTTTATCGAATATTCGTGTTACGGACAGGGACCAAAATAATTATAAAAAGTGCAAACTTTGGGTAACTTTTTTGCCAAATTTAAGGGCCAGAAAACAGAGGATTTTAATTAAAAATCATTGCAAGGGTTAAGCAGCAGTTTCGCGATGTCTTTAAAATATCCTTCGAAATTGGCAACCCCAAGAGAGCAGGATAAATCAAAATTAAACTGTGGAATCAAAAGATACAAACCTCGCTCAACAGTTTAAAAGCCTCGAGGGTCTACAGTTTTTAAATTTAAGGCTAAGCTACAGTCTGAAAGTGATAAAGCTTATAAGGTCAGAAACCCTTGCAGCTTTAGGTGGAGGGGCTATATAATCCAGCCTTAAATTTGAGGTTTAGAAGTATGTGCCAAATTGGACCGTATGGCGGTATGGATTATGCGCAACAAAGCATTCATCTACCAAAGTTAAGATGTTTGCCCTTAGTTCCGCGATAAAGGCGGCCCAAAATATAGGTCGCTTGCGCCCACCAGCTAGTAAGCGAATCGCACAGCCAAAACTAGTGCAAAAGCTTCAGGCGGGAATTCAAGTCGTGCTCCAATTTTAAAGCCGTGGCTTTGAGCTGCTCCAACTCGGCCTTGTCCCGGGACAGCTGCTTAGTTAAAACATCCCCACGATCCAAATAGTAGTTTCGGGAATCCTTGAGTTTCTTTAGCTGGGCTTCGAGCTCCAGGTTGGACGCCTTCTGGATGGCCAAGCTGCTGCGAAGGGCGCGCAAGTCACACTCCGGCGCCTCTACCCTCGATGGCGAGCCAAAGTTGAGCTCGTCCAGCCTTTGCAGGAGCGAATGGTGAGCCTCGTCGGTCTCCTTGAGGCGTTTGTCAAAGTGCTGGCTCTGAGATACCAGCTGGGCCCGAAGCAGCTTGATTTCCTCAAAATGCCACGCCTTTTCGTACTGGGCGGAACCGGCTTGGTGCGGCGCCCCCTTATCCAAAGTTGGCTTAACGGTAAGGTTATAGATGGGTCGAAAGGTGCCGAGTTCGTAGACCGAGTTGGTTGCCACCTGTAGCCCCATCGGGTGGTCCTTTGCACTCGCATGCGACATCGCATGGCCCAGTTTGGATCTCCCGCACCCTTCGTAGCCGCACGATAAGCATAAAAAGACATCCTCGCCGGTGGCGCACTCCTGACACCGCCCCACGGCTTCCACCCCATCCGTTTCCCGCGTGGACGTTTCTTCCACTGAGCTTGCGTCGTGGGTGCGTCGGCATAAAGGGCAGCTTGGAAGCGCGTATAAGTGACCCATCACCCCTCTCCACACTTACCGGATACCGCCCCAAGCTAAAAGGCAGGATGCATGGAAGGTATGCTGACAGAGCAGGGTAAACAAGCTGGGTGGGTTCGAGGTGTCGATTAGGCGCTCCAAACAAACTGGGCAGGGATTGGACTCCGAGTCGTCTAGAAGGACGTGCCTCCCAGCTGTCTCCGACGTAGAACTATAAGCCGAGCGCCAGGAACCCCAATAGACATCTCACCTCGCACGCGTAAACCTTGGCCCCCTAAACTTTACCATCAGCTACAAATCCACAACCGCTGCTAAAAGTGAAGCCAAACATCTCATCAAACCCAGCTTAAAGTCCACCTAGCTAAAGTCTAATCCCCGAAATTAAAGCTTCCGAATATCTGGTATATAAAACCGTAAATCGTTTTGAATAGCTCAACGTCGCAAGCCATAATAACTCCAAGTTTGATCAGGGGTTATATAGAAATCTTCCTCGAAGCATAGGGAAAACGGCTGGTGATCTGCACTTCAGGCGTAACGATGAAAGTTTCGTAGTAGCGATAACATCGATTTAAAAACCAGCGTCCAGCTCTTTTAACCCGAGTCGAGCTTTGAAACCAATAGGCTTTCAGCTGGCAATAAATAAAACACAGCCGGCATCGAATAATAACCTTATCCGTACAACGTTACGAATAACGGATAGGTGTACACCACTACCATGAAGGTAGATAACCCATGAAGGTAGATAACGGATAGGTGTACACCACTACCCATAAAGGTAGATGCTTTAAAGCAAGCAGCCAACCTACCTTAAAGATCCGGTTGGCCGCGGATTCTAATCCCGACGAGAAGCGGCGGGTATCGGCATTGCTACCGAGCGTGCACAGAACAATCAGCCGCAACTCACCCTGCAGCGGGGAAGCTAGAAGCACGGCCCTCCTGAATTGACCGCCCGCCTGTAGAAGGCATCTGATAAGGTTGGTGAAGCTAGCTTGCATCGGGACCCCTACCAGAGCCACCGCCGCGCCCAACGGTAAAGGTTCGAAGCAACTCGGTTGAGGTGCGTCACCCCGGATTTCGGGGCCGACATCCGGGTTAAACTTTGGGCTGGAAAGGGTTAACGCTTCACCCCCCGTAACTCGGCTGGTGATACATTCCGGACCAACCGTTAGGAAAATGTTCAGCGGCCGCCTACCGCTATCACATCGCTTGATGTCGGTAAGCAAACCTACGAGAAGGCGGGTATATTGGATGGCGAGGAAACGGTTGTGATCCATGGTCAAGTTCACACTCTGTCCTGAAATAGATAGTTGGCCAGGTTGATACAATAAAGTAGGGTACAGGTTGGTTTAGGCAGCTGCAACTCCTCCCCACGCACAATTCAAAAGTGGCGCTGTCAACGGTGGATCCTACAAAATTGGATCGTGGCTTTTCAATCGTAACAGCAAAAAAAGGTGACGTTAGAATCTTAAATTTTGCGCCAGTTAAACGCTTCACATCATTTTTACTTGCTTTTACTTACCTCACCAACTTATATGTCCTGGAATCTTGCATCCTTCGTCTAAAACACCTCCTGATAACCTATTGATGAAATTTTGCACAGTTACTAGGGTCGGATAACAATACAATATTCCGCTGTAATAACTTATTTCATGTTAAAATAAAAAGTTTCGATATGTAAGGAGAGAAAATTTCATATGTTTTTAATGGCAATTGGTACGTTACGGCTGAGCAGTTTGATATTCGGTTGATTCGATAGTTTAAATGGTTTTGCCAAGCGGTTGGCGGTTTTGGCTAATTAATAAGCAATCGTCTTAATTAAGGTGGATCAGCTTCAAAAATCACATCGTTTAAAGGTGTGATGGCAAAGTTTCAGAAAAGCGAGGCTAAAAGGCCTAGGATAGCCTTCTGTTCTCTAGATTGAGTAATAGATTTAGTAGCTGGAACCACCCCACTAAACAACCACCCAATCTTCCTTTTTATTTCTATCTCCATATCTTTATTCAATCCTTTTAAAATAAAATCATAATAAGAGGGAGGGGTAAAATAATGTTTTACCCTAGCCAGTATAATTTTGAACATGTTGCAAACTAAGCCTATCATAGTGGTAGCAGGTTTCACCCCACCAGGCATCACTCTATTTTCCTTTTTATTTTTATTTCCATAAATTATCCAACCCTTTTAAGATAAAATAATAATGGGGGAGGCTAATAAAAGCTGTTTTGGCTTAGCTAGTATGGGTCTCAAACCTGTTATGGACCAAACTTGCACCTGTCAGATATCCAACTTGCCAAGGAAATACTTGGCTTCCAATGGGGTATTCCAATACCCACATTAGCATCCATAGTCCATACAGAATTGCTGTTTTTATTATTCTTGAGTAGGATCTGTGGGGGATAGGTGTGGGAAATACTGGTTGTTGAACATTAACCTGTTCCAACCAATAAACTGAGTACAGGCAGTAATACTGACTAAGCTTCTCACATGGATGGGAGGCCAGGTTGGATGGGGTGGCTTGTCAGACTATTCAGGGCATGGGTTATAATCAAAGCTAGGATTGGTTTCAGCTCACACTTGGTAGTGAGGAGCAGCAGCTAAATCATCATTTTTGATTATGTTAGTATTTTTGATACTCCAATCCACCATATTACTTTTTAAAATTTCATCTTGATTGAGGCGGATCAAATTAGATGATGGGATATTCAGTATGGGAAAATTATTCAAGTACCTTTTTCTCAAATGAATGATTGTTGCATCGCTTCCCAGGGTTAGTTTCCAATATTTTCTCTGCTGAGGGACGCTAACTAAAAAAACACCAGAGCGATGGCCACTGCCATTACAGTGATCAAAGAGTGAAGACCTTCCATAAGTTGCAGCAGTTTCTTTAAAGTGAAAAAAACCTTTTGCAATCGATAAAGTTGAAAGTTTTTCTGCAGCATAGTTTATTATCTAATGTGGTTATAAAAATAACCCTGCACTCTACTACCAGCAGAGCCCCAGGTTTTTTACTTTCATGGTAGTGAGAAAGGGGCTGGATAACATCTGTGACAACTGGATAAGTGCATGTTCTCAAGAACACCAAGAAATTTGCACAAGATTGCAGCTTAGCCTTCTGTCCCTTGGAAAAGGTGGGTCGGGTTTCTGCATTTCAATATGGCAATCTTCACCAGCCTTTATGGGTTCTGGCATCCTAGCTTTGTCCTTAAAGTTTGTGTCATTTGTGCAAAGCTTGAATTGGGTGCTTAGGGATGTTCCCCCATATTTAACATACCATTTTTCCCCTTTCAGGGATTTAATTTTGATCCACTTAATTTCTTGCAGATTTTTCTGCACATCTTATTGATTTTTTCTAAATACACTTTGGTGGAATTGAAAATAATGTTGGGTTTGGGATTTTTGCCAGTTCAGTGTAGGGTTGACTCAATTTTGGGGAAGTGGTGGATACCCAGCCTTTATCTAAAGTATGACCTAAGTTCACTATCTTACTTTTCTCTCTCATAGCAAACACTTTTGCAACAAATTCAATTCAAGTCTAGGTAAAGTTTAATAATCTCACTGAGGAGATTAGTTGGCACCCATTGTTGGGGAGCAGTTGGTTGAGTAAAGTTAAGGGCATAGGTGTTGGCCCCCTGTCAACCAGATTTTTAAACACCCCAGTGAATCTGGTGGTATAGATAAAATTAATAAAAAAACTGGCAGTTACCATTTCCCCAGAAATTTTGGCTTGCCAAGCGCGCTGCAACCAGTTCATCAATATGCCACACTCCCAACCACTATCATTGGTAGAACGTGGGGTGCGTGTTTTCCTGGATATTCAGCAAATGTTGCTTTGGGAGATATTCTGTGGAGATGTACACACACATTTCCTGGATGTGGTGTATGTTGCACCTCACTCCATGCCACGCAGTTGGCTGGATCTTGGCTTCAAAACAAAGGAAGTGGTGGACAAAGCCACAAAGGTGCGTGTGGTAGTAGACTTCCAGGACGGTCAACAGGTAGTTGAAACAAAGTGCACCTGTTAGACCAAATTGAACCAAATTTTTGTGACCTTCAACTTTCTACCAACAATGGTCAAGCACACCATGATTGAGCACCACCTGAAGGCTGGGCTCACCATATACAGAGAAATACAATCCTTCAAAATGCAGTGCTTTACGCTGATGCCAAGCCTGTGCACAGGTAAAGCAATTGCTGTTCTCACCCCATCTGTGGGGATAGCGGAGGATTTAACCCAAATCCTTCACACCAGTTTTTTCAAAATCAATGGGCAGAAGACCCATCCTTTCCAGGTCACCATGGATAGTGCACCTCCCATCTGCACGTTCTGTCATGCTTTTGGCCACAAGGCCCACACCTGCTCTGTCAAGGAGTGCATTACTCATCAAGAAATTCTCTTGTATGCAATGGGTGGTGCAGAAGCCTATTATGAACTGGCACTAGACATTGATGAAGCCTTCCCATGGGGAGCGCAAGGCTGTTACATTCTAGTAAAGCCAGTGTCCCCACAAGAGTGGAAAAAGGCCAAGCAGGCCCACAAGGTGGTGGCCAAAGAGGCAGCCAAGGCCATGTCCACCATCCTGCCAGCCCAACTCCAGGAGTACATTGAGACTTTTGTGGTGGAAGCAGCTTGAAAATCTCTCAACTAATTAGATTGGGATGTCCAAGCTGATTGGGCCACCCAAGCTGAAATCCCGATGGATGAGTCAGTTTCACCCAATCAATGCACCTAAGCATCAAATAGGGTCCGAGTTGCTCACTGGCAATCCTGCTAAAATTCCACCTCCAAGCAATGGTGCACCACAAATGCACACACCACAAAAAGTGGCCCACAGTGGGGAAAAAGTGAAGGCAAAAGCCAACGTGAACCCCTCTGCTAAAGCTAACCATTCCAACATATACTCCATAGCATCAAATACCCATGGTGCCAGGCAGCGCTGTGATGAAAAAAAGAAGGCTGAAGGGCTTGGGTGCCCTTCCCCTTGCACCTAAAGTGCAATGGGGGGAGCCTTTACTTTAGGGACGTTGAACATTGCTGGACTCAAGGCCTCGCCATCCCAGGCTAGGAAACTGAGTTTTTTACAAAATAATTTACCCGTGGACATCCTGGCCATTTAGGAAACCCACTGTCAGCGCGGTACTGAAGAATAATGGAAAACCATGCTCCTCCCTTCCCTATCATTTTGGTCTGAGCAATGTAGAGTGCTAGTTTGAGTGAACAGTAATTTTAATTTTTTTATCAAATTCATACCTGAATGGCCACGTCCTTGTTGTCACCTTTTTGTGGGATGACAAAGTGTAGGCTGTTGTTAACATTTATGCCCCAACCTGTGCGCAAGAATGTCAGGAATTTTTTTGGCTGTCAATTCCATTCTGCTACCCACTGACCCGTTTGTTGTTGGAGACATGAACTGCTGGATGAACCCATCCACAGACCGCTGGCCCTCATTGACTACACCCCCACAGGGGCACATTGAACTTTGCGTTCTCAAGGCCACCCTAGGGTTGTTTGATACCTTGACATGCCATGCTTCGCTACTCACTAACATGTCATACCCCCACGTATACAATGGCCAGTTAAGGTCCATGACCTGCATTGACCTTATCCTTACGCTGCTTAAATTTTGTACCTGAATTTCCCACTTCACCACAACAAAAATTGATTTCTCTGACCATAGAATGGTGTCAATTTCCTTCCACTTATCCAACCCTGCGGCACAGGTGCTGAAATGGTGCAAACTTCTCCATGCTGAAATTGTGTCACCAGGATTTTCCTCACAGGTAGAATCTGTGACCTCAGCTCTGGAGTTTGTCACACCGTTATGTGCAGATCCAATTTCCACCTGGTCAACCTTCAAGGCGAGCACAATCTGCACGGCTTGCAACCTCTCCTTCCACCACTCATGTGCCACCTCAATGATCATTTTGTGCACACTGGCAGAGTTGGACCACCTGGAGTCAATGTACCCGCTGCAGGCTACAGCCTAGCTTGGGGTCACAAGTGGGAATAAGCGGACGCCCACCTCAATGCACTGGTGAGACAACACAAGCATCAGGTTTGTGTTCAATATAAAGGTAAACATATTACAGCAGGTGACATGTGCTCCGCTTACTTTTTCAAAAATTCTTTGCACCGCGCCAGAGTTTGGCCTGCACACAGGTGCAAAGGCTAGACCACTCCATAGCAGATATGCTGGCTGAAGTGGCGATTGAAATACATAACTATTACTCCAAACTGTATTGATCCAATCCAATTCTGCCAGCCAAAATGGCAAATTTTCTTGAAAGTGCACACATCCACACCATTTCCCAATTCCTGGAGCTGATGAATTTGATTAATTGGGATGAACTCTGGTCCACCATTCGCGGTGCACCATATAGGAAATGCCCAGGTCCATACAGCATCCCTTATGAGTTCTATAAGAAGTATTTTAAAGATTTATCCTCCTTGCTGCTAGCCTCTCTTAATTTATGCCTTCTGGAAATGCGCCTCCTGCCTGGTGGGCAAGAGGCCTTCACTATTGCATTATACAAAAAGGGGATAAGCTGGACTTGGCCAACTGGCGCCCCATTGTCATGAAAATGGCAGAAGAAGTTTAGACCAGCCTGACAGTTGAGATGCATAAGCACCCAAAAAACAAGCCAGAATGCCAGAGGCATTGCCGACCAAATGATGTTGTATGGAGCTGGGCATTGAGAAATGACAAATCTTTGGTGTAGAGTAACAGTGAGTATGATCCTGAGGACAAACCAAATTGAGCCCACCCCAGACCCTAGGAGTCTTACTGCAGGGGGTGGAGCTATAGAAATAGTTTCAATAAGGTCACCAGTATACGGGGTTGATTTGACTGGGGAGATGAGGAGGCGGATCCCTGCTTGTAGATGGTGGACATAAGGCCATAAAATACCAGTATACTGTTGTCAGAAGTTCATGATTGCAGGGTTAAAGTGCCAGAAGTATCTGACTTGCTGAATCCAATCTATGATGGTGGGGGCCATAGTGACCATGAGTACTGGTAGAGCCCATCCTGTGTATGGACTGATGGGCCACCAGGGAAAAGCCATCGGGGATGTGGCCAGAAGAAAATTAACTAAATAAAAATTGACTGATTTTTGGCAAAATCTTATTGCAAAGGTAAAGGAAGAAAATCAACCATCAATTTTCTCAGTGCAATGCAACTGATTAAATAGTGGTCGATTGGTGCAGGGACAAGCCAGTATTGAGACCCTCAATTTCAACCTAACTGGCGAATTATTTGGGAATGGGGTGGATAAGTTCACTGGGAACTGACATCAAAGAATTTGGTGGCAGGCTAAGTCACTGTCAGTTTGACCTCGAATGTCCAAAAAGAGGCTCAGCTACATTTCTGACAGTTGGCATGACAGTGTTTGGCCCAATGAGCATCTGGAATCCCCCAAGGCCACCCCACATAGGGGTGGGCCCATTTGGTTGGGAACAGGTTCAGGATGCCCAACCCACCCATGCCCGGTCACTGGGCCATTTGATTGGTCAAAAACATTGCATCAGGTGCAATGCCTGATTTGCCAGCAGAGAGCTTTGAACCCTCATTGATGGAGTCCAATGCTGTTACCTGCCCATCGGGGATGATCCCCAACAATTTTGAGAGGGGGTGATTTTTTTAATCGTCATGTTGGCTGAATCAAAACTGTCAGGCATTCCAGCCAATAGATCAGTCTTCATCCCTTTTTGACCATTTTAATTCTGAACATCAGGCTGATTGCCACTCAAATTTGTTCCAATCAATTTCATTTTGGCAATCTTGGCGCAGATTTCACTAATTCCCTATAACAGTTCTGCTGAGGGGAGTGTGGGTACCAGAGGAGGGATCTGAAGTGGAAGAGCTGTTATCCAGCGCTCATCTACCACATGAGCGAGATCACCCTGAGTAACAAGGGGTACAGCCATTCTCTTTGGTACCTTCTTGTTCAGGAACAGAAAAATGGCCCAAATAACACCCAGAGGATGTTCCCCAGGACTTACATTACCCTTTCCTTTTTCCAAGGGAAGGGCCCTACCACTGGGAAACTGTATGAGAGCCACCTTCTTGTGCGCCTTGGGTAACTTGATTGCCATGATTGTCGCGACTTTTTTTGGGGGGAGCGGGAGCTTAAGGGTGGGATATATGGAATGCTTTGACAAATTCCATACAGTTTGTGCAATCGTGCGCCTTGACCCAACTGTTTTCATATGCCAGATACCCTTTCCAGGCCATGAGGTATTGTACGGACTGTCAGGATTTTTGGGATGCCAGGATATTCTCTACCTCAGCCTCTTCCCCATCCTCAACAATGATTGGTTTAGGTTTCTTGGGGATTGCATCCTTGAAGGGCAACAGCTGGGAAACATGGAAGACAGGATGCTGTTTTTAATGAGCAGGGAGTTTCAACTGGAACGCACCATTACCCAAGACCTCCTCCACCAAATGGGGTCTGAGCATTTACTAGTGAACTTATGGGAAGGGGCTTGAATTCTTAAATGATAGGTATCAAGCATAACATAGGAGCCCACCATTGAATCGTGACCCAGGAGCCACTTGCAGTTCATGAACTGCTTGTACTCATCTATGGCTTTAATGAGGTGCTCCTGCACCAAGGATTAAGTCAACCTGATATGTTCAGCATGATCTGTGTCATCTTGGACCTCAGGCCGCAAACAAGGCCTGAATGAAAATGAAGGATTATAACCCAACATTGCTTCATAAGGAGAAAACAACGTGGATGTGTGAGTTCCATTATTATAAGTGAATTGAGAGAGAGGAAGATCATTGCCCCAGGTGTCTTGCATGGCTGCAGCATAGCAACGCAGGTACTGTTCAAGGACTTGGTTAACTCGCTCAGTCTGTCCATTGGACTGGGGATGATATGCAGTGGAGCAACAGGGGGATATTTTTAGGATAGATAGGAGTTCACTCCAAAGCTGCATGGTGAACAGTGAGTCATGGTCACTGATGATCTCCTGGGGGAGACCAAACATCAAAAACACATGGCGTATGAAAAGATGGGCAGTTTCTTCTGACGTAATCATGGAAGTACAAGGTATAAAGAGGGAAAATTTCATGAAGCGATCCACCACCACCATCACCGCTGTGAACCCGTTAGAGCTGGGGAGTTTGTCAATAAAGTCCATGGACACCAATGTCCATGGACCCTCTGCCTGCTGTAAGGGGTGTAAAAGACCATTTTTACCCGAGCAGTCTGACTTAGCCCTTGCACAAGTAATGCAATTGGTGATCCAGGCTGGAACTTCCTTTGTCAAACCTGCCCAATTGTAGGTCTGCTTGATCAAGTCAATGCATTTCTTGTTGCTGGGATGACCGACTGTGGGGGGATTGTGATGTGCAGAATACCTAGGTTTGGAAGGAGGGGGAACCCAGATGTGAGACTGAAAATAAATGAGCCCCTCCTCCAAGGAGTATAGGGAGTGTTTATGACTTGGGTGAGCCAACTGCTCAACCAATTCCACACCCTCAGGGCAGGCCATTTGACTGGATAAGACCTGAGCAACTAGTGGGGCGTCGGGAGCCAAAGCAACAGATGAAATGACAGGGGGGACAATTAATAGGATTTGGGTGTCAGGAATCACAGTAACAAGTTCCACTTCCTCTGGGTCCAAGGAAACAGTGGACGGGGCTGCGGCTGAGAAAATTGGGAAGTACGTTGAGCGCACCTTTTATGAATTTGTATTTGAAGTTAAAACTGCACAGGTCCCAATAGGTTTGGGCTTGCCGATGCACCAATTTTTGGGGTTTATGAAAGTACAAAAGAGCCTGGTGATCCATGAGGACTGTTAACTCATGCTGAGCACCCTGTAACAGGTACCTCCAATGAGTTAATGCCCATGCAATGGCTGCCAATTCCTTGTCATAAATGGCCCAAGACTGCTCCATGGAGGTGAACTTCCAGGAAAAATAAGTGACCGGGTGTTCCAAGCCATTGTGCTCCTGGAGCAACACTGCCCCCACTGCTACTGATGAGGCGTCGCATGCAACAATATATGGCTTAGTGGGATCAGCGTGTTTCAAAATGGGAGGGGATACAAACAATTCTTTAATTGATTTGAATGCCTGTTGGCATTTGGGCGACCAGCAAAACAGTACATTTTTCTCTGTAAGGGGGTGGAGCGGGGCAGCCAGCTGGGAAAGTGATGGGGAAATTTTTTTTAAGAAAATGATGGTTCCCAAGAAACTCTGTGGTTGTTTCTGGGTAGTCAGGGTTGGCCATTCTTGGATTGCGTCCAACTTATTGGGAGGGATTGCATAATCATCTTTAAAGACAAGGTTCCCAAGGAAGGTAACCTCCTCCTTATAAAACTCACACTTGGAAGGCTTGACAAACAAGCCTGCCTTATGCAAGGCGGCCACAACTGCTTCCAAGTCAGTAGCATGTTGTTCAGGAGTTGGGGAGTGAACCAGAATGTCATCGATGTATGCAACTGCGCAGGTAAACTGGAGGTCACCCAGTACATTGTTGATCATGCATTGAAATGTAGTGGGAGCATTCTTCAGCCCAAAGGGCATTACACGGAATTGGAAAATGCTGCTCTTCATCCAGATTGCTGTTAACCATTCTTGCCCTTTCATTAACCAAATTTGGTTAAAAGCGTTCACCAGATCCAGCTTAGAGAACACACGGGATTTAGCGATTGCCTGGCTGATCGTCTGCTCCAGAGGCAAGGGGTAGGGATCAGAAACCGTTACTTTGTTTAAGTGGCCATAATCCACGCAGGGATGGAGAGAACCATCCACTTTTTTGGTGAAAAAGATGGGGGATGCGACGGGTGAGGTCTCCTTGAACAACCACCCTTTTTTCAGCATATCGTCCAACCAGGTGTTGAGCGCAATTTCTTCCTCCACTGTATGGGGATACAACGGACAGTTGATATTCACCAACTCCATGGTCATTCAAAATCCACAGTCAAACCTAGTGTGAGGAGGCAGATGATCCGCCTTTTCTGAGTCAAAGATACTTCAATAGTGCATTAAGCTCTCAGGAAAATCAGCTGGTATGCCCGCAGAAGTGATGAGGGAAGTGATAGAACTGCGGCCTTGTGTTTTCTTAAGAGTGTCAATCAGAGGGAATTCACCCTCCAGTTGATCATTGGTAAATGACAACATATTAGACTCCAAGTGAATCTTGACATGTTGTCAGCGCCACCATCCCACACCTAAGATCACCAGAAACACCAAGTTCAGCATAGCAGAAAAATGATCACAGAAGCTAAACTGGTGGATTGAAAAAGGTACTGGCTGACGGATGACATATGAGGTCTGGGAGGCAGATGAGGCCACCATCACCAAGGGACCTGCATCCATTTCCAGTTCTAATTGTTGGGCCAACTTGACACTCATGAAGTTCCCCATGGCTCTGGTGTCCACCAGGGCCTCAAAGGAGACATGGTGCAAGCTGACACTAATCTTCATAGGCAATAAGAAATAAGCGAAGTTTTGTTTATTGGAAGATTTGACCAACTCTGTTGCAACTGAAGAAATAACTGGCAAATTGGGGGTAAGGTTGGGGGCTTTTGCAGGAGCAAAAATTGGAAGTACAAGGGTGGGGGAGCCAGCTTCCTTCATCTGGGCTTTCACGGATTCATTTATAGGTGACTCTGTGTCAGCCAACTCAGACACAGGAGTTGTGACAGGATTGGCAACTGGGTCTACTGCTGGTTCAAAGGTAGACACTTCATCCACATCTTTGTTGGGTAATCCTATCATAAAATTTCCCTTCTGATAATGGGAAACATGGCGGGGGAAGGCATTAATAGTAGTCGCGGTGGCACATATTTGATCTACTGTTCCTTGGATGGTGGACCAGACCTCGTGATGAGCAGAAACTGAATCCAAGCCTGATCTAAAGACTGCCTGAAGCATATTGATAGAGAGACCCAGCGTGGGAGCCAGTTCATGGAAGGTAGAAATCAAAGAAACCAAGCTAGGGGCTTCAGCCATGGCATAGAGCAATCTGAATAGGTGGTCCAATTGTGACACAGGGGGTTTCAAGGCAGCTGACATGACAGCCATCAGTGGAGTGGGGTCTCCTGCTTGTGAGGAAGAGCGCAGAAGGCCTCTAACCCAGCGGCGGGCATCCCCTTCCACAGCGTCCAACAACGTGAGCCCTTGCTGGGCATGAGATAACGCGGAAGCGTTATTAAGTGCAATTGCTGTATGCATTTGCACCTCAGCGAGGGCGTCAAGAACTTGATTGGCTATCTCCTGGGAAGGAACACTTGAGCTTCCTTCTGGGCTAGTGGGAGGGGGAGGAGCAGCAATCCGCGCAGCTTGGGCGGTCTGAAGAAGATTCTCCAAGGTAGAGCGGATACTATTCCCAAAATTGGTAAGTGACCAAACAAACAACAAACAGCAGGCTACTGATTGCACATTCATTTGGTAAAGGGTAACCACTGCAGCGCCCACCTCGAAGAGCAGGGCGGAAGTGGCTGGAAACAATGGTTGGTTGATTATGTCATGGAAATGGCAGAAGAAGTTTAGACCGGCCTGCCAGTTGGGATGCGTAAGCACCCAAAAAGCAAGCCAGAATGCCAGAGGCATTGCCAACCAAATGACGTTGTATGGAGCTGGGCATTGGGAAATGACAAATTGTTGGTGTAGAACAACAGTGAGTATGATCCTGAGGAACAAACCAAATTGAGCCCACCCCAGACCCTGGAGGTCTTACTGCAGGGGGTGGAGTCACAGAAATAGTTTCAATAAGTTCATGAGTATATGGGGTTGATTTGACTGGGGAGACAAGGAGGCAGATCCTTGCTTGAAGATGGTGGACATAAGGCCACAAGATCCCAGTATACTGTTGTCAGAAGTTCATGACAGCAGGGTTAAAGTGCCAGAAGTATCTGACTCGCTGAATCCAATCTATGATGGTGGGGGCCATAGTGACCATGAGTACTGGTAGAGCCCATCTGGTGTATGGACTGACGGGCCACCAGGGAAAAGCCATTGGGGATGCGTCCAGAAGAAAATCAACTAAATAAAAATTGATTGGTTTTTTTGGCAAAATTTTATTGCAAAGGAAAAGGAAGAAAATCAACCAACAATTTTCTCAGTGCAATGCAACTGATTAAATAGTGGTCGATTGGTGCGGGACAAGCCAGGATTGGGACCCTCAATTTTGACCTAACTGGTGAATTATTTGGGAATGGGGTGGATAAGTTCACTGGGAACTGACATCAAAGAATTTGGTGGCAGGCTAAGTCACTGTCAGTTTGACCTCAAATGTCCAAACTGAGGCTCAGCTACATTTCTGATGGTTGGCATGACAGCGTTTGGCCCAATGAGCAGCTGGAATCCCCCAAGGCCACCCCACATAGGGGTGGGCCCATTTGGTTGGGAACAGGTTCAGGATGCCCAACCCACCCATGCCCGGTCACTGGGCCATTTGATTGGTCAAAAACATTGCATCAGGTGCAATGCCTGATTTGCCAGCAGGGAGCTTTGAACCCTCATTGATGGTGTCCAATGCTGTTACCTGCCCATCGGAGATAATCCCTCAATGATTTTGGGAGGGGGGTGATTTTTCAATTGTCATGTTGGCTGAATTGAAACCATTAGCATTCTGGCCAATAGATCAGTCTTCATCCCTTTTCGACCATTTGAAATCTGAACATTGGGCTGATTGCCACTCAAATTTGTTCCAATTAATTTCCTTTTCAGCAATCTCAGCGCAGATTTAAATAATTCCCTATAACAGTTCTGCTGAGGTGAGTGTGGGTACCAGGGGAGGGATCTGAAGTGGAAGAGCTGTTACCCAGCGCTTGTCTACCACATAAGTGAGATCGCCCTGAGTAACAAGGGGTACAGTCATTCTCTTCAGTACTTTCTTGCTTGGGAATAGGAAAATGGCCCGATCAATGCCCAGAGGACGTTCCCAGGACTTACACCCATTTCCCTCACTAACACAGACACAAAAATCTTTACTAAAATCATGGCTAACCGTCTAGGGGTTGCTGCCTCTGCTCTCATTTCCCCTGAACAATTTGGTTTCATAGCCAAAAGGTCAATTTGGGACAATATGCGCACTGTAGCCAACATCTGTCAATCCATGGCTTCTGGAGCACTTGTATTTTTAGACCAGCGGAAGGCCTATGATAGAGTCAACTGGGAATACCTCAGAGCCTGCCTCCACAAGTTCCGCCTCCACCCTCGCTTCATCAATTGGGTGATTGTGCTAATGGAATCCATTACAATGGCTGTGCTTGGCCCTGGCTTCCTTACGGATGTAGTCCGCCCTCAAAGGGACTGCGCCAAGGGGACCCACTTAGCCCACTCTTGTATAACTTCGCCTTGACCCATTGCTTCAAAATGTGAATGCCTGCCTTACTGGAGTCCACGTGCAAGGCCAAACCCCTGTCAAGATGTTGGCATTTGCTGATGATTGTGTGGTTGGGGTGTCTAACAATAATGATGCATGTGCATTTTGAAAATACTATTCAGGCTTACTCCAGGGTAAGTAATGCAGCACTTAACGCCTCCAAAACAGAAATTGTTCTCCTTGATCAGTATCAAGCCCGCTGGGCCCCAGCGCCCTGTTTCCTACCCGCCTCATCAGCTAGCACCTGAGTTAGCTTGCCCTGCCCACTCCACACCGCCCCACTTGTGCTCCCCTTTGTGCCAAGCCCCACCGTTGGCCCTGTCCGCCATTTGGGGGTGTGGCTGGAGGCAGGAGGGTACGCCTCATTGGTGATGGAAAACCATAACCTAGATAATGTGATGAAATGCATAGCTTCCCCCAGAGCCCGTCATACCTCCCTTACAGGCAGGGTAGTGCTTGCCAACTCTATGCTCCTCTCTAAAGTTTGGTTCGAGGCCCACGCCATCGCTTTTTCCTGTGTTACTTCAAGTCACTATAAGCCCTTCTGCAAGGGTGGCTTTGGTTGGGCCGCCCTCCGCCGGTACACCTGGATGTCATGTTTGGCCCTCGCCATAGTGGTGGTATGGGCCTTCTCAACTTTGAGGCCCATGCTGCCAAAATCCTTGGCACCTGGATCGCTGCTGTTACTAACCCTACAATCTCAGCCCAGTACTGGTCCTGAGCGGCCAGCTCCAACTTCTCCCACGCCCTGGGCCTCATCAATCCTTCCCACCCCCACTCTCTGTTAAAGTACCTTGCCTCACATCCATCTGCAGCGGGCCCACATGGAACATCACCCCATTTTAAAAGGATCATCCTCTCCATGTGGAGCGCTGAGTGGAGAATTCGCATCTGTGGGCACACCGTTCAGAGGGGACGTCCCTCTCCTCAGTTCACCCAGGAAGTACAAGGCCTTCCTATTCTGAACGGAGTGATACCCATGCGACCCCCTACCATGTCCAGGGTGGACTACCTGGACATGATGGACATCCCCTATCACCTTGATACCCAGAAGGCCATTTGGAAGTATGCCCACCACCCTCTTCTGCAGCCACATATTTGTTCCCATGTGTGGCGCTACTTGAGATGGGTATACTGTACTGCCAAACGCTCTAACGCTTTGCACTCATCCTGTGTCATGTGTGGCCAGTATGGAACGCTGGTTCACCACCTGGAAAAGTGCCCTCCATCTAAAGTGATATGGCGTGAGGTGCAGCATCTGCTTTGCCGGGATCAGGTACAGCCTTTCAGCCTGTCTAAGGACATGTTTGCTTTATCCATGGCCTCCCCTCTTCTGCCCTCCCTCCATGCCTTGGTAGTCACAATCGCTATGTGGACTATCCACATGATTGTCTTGGATGCCATCTCAGGCTCCACCCCCACCCTCCAAGAAGCTGTACGCCAGTTCTGGTCGCACTTAGTGAACCACTTTCAAGCGTGGATGTTTGGGTACCTCCCACCACAGCGCCGCCAGTTGGTCTCATCCTGGTTCCAAGTTTGGTTCATCATTTCAGACCCCTTCCTCCATACATGCTCAATAGTGGTGCAAGCCCCTGCACATGTGACCCCCCTCCTTCTCTTGGCGTTCCCGCTGGCAACAGTAGATAGCTTTTGCTTCTCTAGGGTGCCCTCCTCTCGCTGAAGTTTAGGTTTTTTTAGTGTCTTATTGGAAGTGTCCATCCCCTAGTTGGCCTTCCCCAAATAAAATACAAGATAAGTTCACTATATTAACTAGCTATAATGCATGGGCCCCTTCTCTTATCTCAATGAAAAGGATGTATTGCCCTTTACAATTTAATGGCCACAGCTGGGAACCTTACAGCACCATAGTGGTAGCAGGTTTCACCCTGCTAGGGTATTTACTCTTTCGTAGCAAACCTAATAAGCCTATCCAATCAATAATATAACATTAACTGTTAGCTGAAACATTATTAATAGCAATACTCATCATCTAGTCACTGTTACAAATCAAACTAATGGAAATAAGACCAAGTAGCCATTCCAGGTGAGTAACCACCCGAAACAACACCCAGAATACCATAAAATTATATCCAACCATGAGAAACTGTATATCTGATAGAGGAAAGGTGCTACTAAGGGCCACGCTTTTAAAACTGAAAATTATGGCTGATAATGGTACTGGGACTAATTTCATACAGATATAATATAAAATTTATGCTTTCTATTTGAATAAAAGTAGATGAAGGAATAGACCAACAGCAGAATCTGTTGGGGCCTGATGTCTTATAAAATACTCAGGGACTATTTGGGGTGTGCTTTAGGGTCAACCAATTTCTATTACAATGCAATCTTAGAATTTACACTAATTACCATTTTGATAACGTTGAGGGTTGAGTACACAAGTGTAGATTGCTCCTATTAAAACAAGGGCGAGCAAGAGATGACTGAGCTGTTAGCACATGTGGTGGGACACCCTTAACAGTATCTCCAGATTTCTAGGTGATGCTCTGCCTTTAGGAATAAATTTAAGGTTGGTGGGAGAGGGGGAGTAGGTTTTCTGAGTTGGTGAATGTGCACAAGGAGTGGATTCAACGCTTTTAAAAGCTGTTATACTCAGCCAGTTGTTTAAATGAATTCCAGATTCATAACTTCCTCAATTATAATAACCATTTATTTTATAATCAATATAATAAAATTAGAATTTTTCAATATAACTTTACTATGGCAGAAATAGCAAATGAGATAACCCAACGCCCTACCATTAACAGGGTGCTGGGCTTTAGATCGTGCTTGGGGAGGGGTGAGACTAAGCCAAATCAATGATAGAGAATGGTTGCTAATTTTAAAACTGTGATTGACAGCTCCAAACTTCAATTTGAAATCCAATAATATCAGGGATCTTTGCCTAATCAATTTACAATAGTAACTATGTTGGCTAATTATCCTGCTATTCTTGGGTCATTTTTGGTTATTCCAAATGCCCAAATTCATTTTAGCAATTTTGAATTTGGATTTCAGGTTCAATTCCCTTTTTGACCTTTTTTTTCTTTAACTATTTACCTAAATTCGACTCAGAAAAAGTATTTTCCCTTCAGGGTAACTTCTTATTGAACCATCTGTTGGGGATGGTTACTAGGGACTGTGTTACCAACTTCCTTAAACTTTTTCAAAAATTAAGAGTTTTCTGATTTTCCCCAAGTAGTATTTTGCAGATATAGAGACAACAGTAAGTTTGAAATAGTTTGGGGGAAGGAGTCTAGATGTAGGGAGGGGCCGCCGCTACCCAGCTTTTGTTCAGGATGTGCCCTAAGTAAAGGATCTGTGTAAGTGGAAAGGTCTTTATGTTTGCTCCCTTTTTTGCCCTGAAAGGGTGCACAACTCTGTCCAATTTAATAGCTAGAGCCAAGGGCCTTACAACTACAACTCTCATTTGTATTGCTATTAATTTTTTAAGTAATCATAACAACTTGATCATGGCTTGGCAACCATATGGGCTGTTCAGTGGGTTGGGTGGGGCATACCCAAGACAGGAGTGGAAGGTTTGATTGCAAACCAAAATGAATGGGTTCATGTAGCTCAAACCTATTGGTGACAACTTTGTCCCACTAACCTAAGAGTCAGAAAGAACAGGGATGGTTGTTGAGCTCAAATTTTCTTCACTTGACTTATTAGCACTCAAAAGGTTTACTTCCTATAGGGATACTCAAATCTATTTCCTGACTTTTACCACATGGTAGGGAGAGACAACTTAACACCTGGTGCTGCTGGACTCTACCACCCCCTTGCACACACCTTATTCCTTCCTAACAACTCCTTAGTATTGGGAAGTATCATAAGAGTATAAACCTTCAAATGGTAGGCCATGATCCACCTCTCATATACTACATGATCCAAATTGACTTTGCTAGTGAGTAGCACATACGCCTTTCTAAGGCCCTTATTAATTTTATGGTGGAATTACTCCCTGTTTAGGCATAGTGGATGCTACAAAGGGCTTATATTATCATTTCATTTTTGAACAGGAAGAGCTCCAATTTTGGGAACCTGTGCAAGTGCAAAGTTTATGTGTGCCTTGGGTAGCTATATGGCAAAAGGTGGCAATCTTCTGGGGGGATGTGGGCCATCAGAATGATATTTATGGAATGCGTCCACCAGCACTGTTGAATTTTGGGCTTTATTCTGATGGCTGGTTCTTCTCTAATGGTAGGGTACAGTTTTGGGCGTCTATTGTATGGGGACAATAGACAGGATGGTGATTTAAAATTTGATATTTGACTTCTTGGTAGTACTCAAATCATATACCCTGTCGTTTACTTGGACGATGGCACGCCGCCCTGATCTTACTGATCCCAAGTAAATATCAACTGATACAAAATAAAGTACTAAACACAAAAAGTTTATAAGTTAAATTATAAACTATTCCAGTAGTTGAATGTTATTTATTAGCATCAACTTGAGGGTTACTTATAGGGTTTGATGTTTACCACATCTTACCCATGACGTCTCATTTTCAATGGCACTTGGCCACATAAAATGTTTGTAAAAACGTCTATAAATAATTTGACTCAAGGCATCCTGCTCAGCCTCAGGGTCAGAGTAAACACCGTCATCATTCTCAAGATGGTGTTTTGGACATGTCTTCAAAATAGCTGAACTAATTCACTTTTGCATGTAATTGGCAGCACATATCAAGGCAATTCATATCACTAATTAGTAATCAATCTGATCAAAAACTCGACTGACATTAAAAACTAATTTTGACATAGACCAACAAAGCCCTCAAGCCTGTGTCATCATAGTCAAATATAATTAAGTGAAATCACTAGGCCACAAATTCAAGTTTGGATATACTTAGGAAATTTTTTGGTTTATAATAACTGACAATTTAGACCCAGTCAACCATTCAACAAGCACCTTGCAATTAGTGCAACCCTACCACTTACTCAGCTGTTCTCATAGGGTGAAAACCCTTCTAGGAAACTATGTACTGACCTATAGGCAGGATCTCGGTGATTCTAGGATGGCCTCAATCTCAGAATCCTGATAAGCATCTGATACTAGTAGCTCAGTTGTAAAAGGTGTTTTATCCTTGAAAAGGGATAGCTGAAATGCGTGAAAATTGTTATTTGCTTCCAATAGGGGTGGCAGCATCATGCAGAAAACTCCATTTCCCAAATCCTCCTTCACATGTGGGACCAAATGTTTACTTAAAAATTTCTGATAAGGAACCTTCATGCACAAGTGACATGTGGCTAATATGACTAGGGAGCCCATTTTAAACTTATGGATGGGAAGTAGCTTGTGATCTGTGAACTTCTTATAGTTGCTGATGGTTTTTTCAAATGCTTTTTAACTGGGGTTTGAGTATCTCAGATATGCTATAGGCGATCCTCAGCAGCAAGCACATATGAGAAAAAGTGAGGACCCTCTTGGAACCAGGAATTGTACCTTAAGGTAGCTTCTACATGGGAAAGCTAGTGGATAAGTGAGTTGCATTATTGTAGGCAGGCTGCGCCAATGGAAGAACAGCAGCTCAAGAGTCCTGAGGGGAGAGACATAGCAGCAAAGGTAATGCTCCGGGATCTGTTTGACCCTTTCCGTCTGACCATCAGAATATAAATGATATGCAGTAGTTATTATGGCTTGATCATTGTTGGGATTTTTGCCCATATTCCCAGCCTGCTAGATTACCTGGTATTGCTAGGGGAAAAATTCTCTAAGGTGAAGTGAATTGGAAATTGGTTGACCCAAATTTTGGAGGAACTACATTTGGGGGATTTTAGGATATTTATCTGGTCATATCTGTTGGGGATCAATCTGGATGAATACCCAATATCTCATTGGGTGGAGTGGCTGACAAAATAAGGG
>JAKSZP010012514.1:0-41201 GCA_022478985.1 Massospora cicadina
ACACTTGAAAAGAGACTCAAAGGAGCAATCAACACAAACCTGTTTTACTGAATACCAGATTGGGGATTATGTTATGTACTATCATTCTCAGCCTGGTGCGCGGACTGAAAAGTTGGGAACTAATTGGTCTGGTCCCTATAGTGTTATTTATTATAAAGGAATAGAGTATTTAATTGATCATAATGATACTGGTATAGTGGTAAATTGTATTCATCCTAGGTTTTTAAGAAGTCATCCTCCACCACAATCAAATCTTGAGGGGGGAAGTGTCAGGATTTCACTAAATTCGCATATCTCTGAAAAATCCTTTCCTCAATTCTCCTGACATCATCAGAAGAAGTGAGCAATCTATTGAAATCTATCAAAGTTAATGATCAATCAGATCCTGATCAACTGATTGAAGTTTGATTGCGCAGAGATTAATTTGCTCTGATAGATTGCAAACCATAAAAAAGCCTATAAATATTAACTCTTTTTAAAAATTAAGATTAGGTCGAATTATAACCTGTATTTTATTTAATAAATATCTCCTTTCTGGAGAATCCACACAGTGTAACTTCAAGATACAACCTGCCCCATTGGAAGTGTAATTTAAAACTTCCAGAGAGATCAAGCCCCAAAATCCCAAGTTTTTGTTAATGTGACAAATTCTTGTTGTGCATGGGTCATCAGGTAAGATAAAGTAAGAGTGGCCCCAAGGCCACCAGAGAAACGCACATGAGAGTGGGAAAAATTCCAATTGAAGTTTGGAGGTGTAAGGGCTTGACCTTAAAGTGGTCCTTCTGGGGCCTCGCCCAAACCATGGATTATGCTCACAAGAGCCTAGCTAATAATTTAGGAGAGGCACAACCCAGCGCCTGAACCTGACAAACACCAAAAAACTTTTAAATGGACAACTCAGAGTTTAGAAAATGATTAAATTGATTTATAACAAATAGATTAATACTATTTGTTACATGCATGGGGATGTAGTGGGAATTCTGAGTAGAAGTCCAAGAATCATGGAAAGCATTGTCACTCCCTTAGGGTTCTAATGGCAGGCGCAAGAGGCCTTGACCACCAGCAGTCCAATTTCTAAACCAACTTCACCCTCCACTATTAATAGCTAACAAAAACTGATGGGGAAGATGTTATGGTTATATTTTCTTAAAACAACGGTCATACCCTATCTTGAAAGTTAACTGGATCCACATCTTTCCAAAAAAGCTGAAGTTAGAATTATGCCACAAAAAAGGTTCTCAAGACCTTTAAATTCATCTCAATCAATTTAACCTTACACTGGAGGGGTTTTGCCTCAATTGAATGGCAGATTTTTTAAATGTCAAGTTGCCAGATGTTATTTTCATATTGATTAAATATTTCCCAATGTAAGGCTTGACAGTGACTTAGTATTACTCCATCTTGGCTGAGTTTCAATATGGCGGCAGATACTCACTCCGTCCTCTAGTAACCTGTATGGTTTCAAGGATTATTCACTTACTGGAGTCACACTCTTATAGACATTTACATTATGAGAAGTAATCAGGTCAAAATGTGGGAGATTTTCAGGCCCAAATTGACCTTGAAGTGATCTCTTTCCTTTTTAGGTCATAAGTTTGCAGCTTAAAAAGCATTGTTGGTGGCAAATTGGTGTCCATGCAATTCTGTACATGTTGTTGGCTAACCTGGGTTTCAAGATAACCCGCAAAAAAATAAATTGTAATTTTTAAGAGAAATGGTAGTTTATATTCAGAGATGATCTATATTGTGAGGGACTCAAAAAACGATGGGAATGTGGAATGGGAAAACTCTAAACAAAATGAAGAATAACATTTTGGGAGCGTTGGAATAGGAACTGCAAGTATATTAACCAAATCAAAGAGTCAAAATTATGAATATAATTAATGCACAGAAGCCTAGATGATTCCCATCTTGTTCTGGCAGAAATGAGACCTAAATTACCATAATTGTTCATTAATAATTTATAAAATACCGCGGTTCATTGATTCAAAATGGCGGAATGTGACCATCATTCCTAAAATCTTGATCTAGGAATAGATGAAGAAAAATTTTTAAATACACCAGTTCAAGCTTGAAAACTCAAGGATTTGGCAATCGCCTGGCTGATAGTTTGTTCTATAGGAGTAGATAGGGTTTGTATACTTTTATATTATAAAATGGCTTAGTTCACGCATGGGCGCAAAATACTATTAGCCTTTTGAGTAAAAACGATAGGAAAACAACAGTAAATGATTCATGAGATACCCACTCCTTATTGAGCATGTCATATAAATACACCTCCAGTGACTTATCTTTTTGCTCCATATAGGGGTACAGAGGGAAACATAATTTGACTTAATTACCATCAGATGGAAGTTAAGATTGTACTCAAAGTGAGGAGGAAGCCATTATCTTTCTCCATGTTATAAATGTCTTTAAACTATAATAACCCAGAAGGTAAATTAAGTGATAAATTAGTGGAGGAGGGAGTTGTAGAGATAGAACCTACCGCTTTGGTAGGGGAGAATGTATCAATGAGCAGGAACTTGCCATATGAGTGGGTGTTTTCAAAAGACAGAAGGTTGTGCCTCAGTTTGATACTTACTTATTGACGTTACCACCAACCAACCCAAAAATAATGGAAACAAAAAATTCTTTAGATGCGGTAAAACAGTCATAGAAGCTAAAATTTACGCACAGAAAATGGGTCAGGACGTCTCACCACATAATAGGTCATAGGGACTGAAGAAGCGCCTAATACTTAAGATCCTACATCAATATCTAAATTCAGATCCTGAGCCACTTTCAAGCTCATAAAATTCCCAGCTGCTCCTGTATCCAAGAGAGCGTTTACAGATATAAATGGGATACAAACCGAATTTTAACAGGAAATATAAAATAATCTTGATACTATTTATTTATAACTTTCTGGGACATGACCGGTTGGGAGGGGGTAACCAATGGGATCTCCACTGGACTAGCTTCAAGAGAATGAAACGTTGCTTCTGCTATATTAATCAACTCAACCTCTGCCTGTTGTGTGCATACAGCACAGAAAATATTGAACTGAGAAACATTTGTCCAAAGAGGCGTCAGATTCAGAAGTAGGGGTTAACTCATCAGAACACATTACTACGGTCCCAGGAAAGACTGAAATGGGAGTTGAAACAAACAACACACCCATTCTTAACTTGATCAAGCGGAATATGCTGTGGTGAGATAAATGAGCTGAACACGTTTACTCTAAGAATGGGGGTCTACACCAAAAACATCAGGTCATATGGTAATCTTTACCTGAGACAAAAAAGCTCTGCTTAAAAGTTTAAGGTGCCCGCCATAAACCACCATGCTAACTAAGGGCTGAACCTTCTGCTCATAGAATAAACCTAACAAATTAAACCACTTATAGAGGAGAGTGGATAAGGGTAAGAATTTGAGTCACTTCATTATGTCATGAAGCTTTCTAATAATAAAACTGTAATGTCACTCAGGATGTGTTACCACCCAGAGCAACATTCAGAATAAAGCTGTACAGCCATTCACAAAGTTTGAAGCAATGTATGTAGGGAAAGTATTAAAACTTGCCAGGAAATCCAAAAATGAGCCATATAGCTTAAATTAGTATTACAATTCCTTTTTATAATTTAGTTTAAAATTAAAGGAATTTATATAAATAAACTAAGGGAATAAATATAGTATATGGAGTGACAGCATTACCTGTTTATGACTGCAGCCTTTTAATCTCACTATTTAGGGAATAGGGAAAAAGGATCAACGTCAGGGGAATTTTTGCAATAGTATAACGGTGGATCAACACACTACTTAGCTATCCAGGTTAATTTGGATCTTGATTGACCAAACATATTATTTATAAAATCTTTACCAAGATTTTTTGGCATGATCCCGCCTCTTGTTTCAGAGAAAATTTGTGAACTAGCTGACAGGACGAGTCCAGGGTTAGGGCAGGTAGGGGCAGTCCCATCTTGAATCAAATGGGTTTGGCTTGCCTAATTTGTTTAGCAGTCTCACCTTCACTGGCAGTATGGGGAAAGTTTGGATGGGCAATTTTGAATCCAAAAGTAGCTTGGAATAAAATTTTATGGGTATTGGCTTACTACTAATATCAAGACTCACGCTGAGGGGAGAAGTATTGGAATTTTGTGAGAAATTTCGATATTCAGGTTCTACAAACGCTACAAAAGTTTAAATTCGTGGCTCTAGCAAGAAAAAAAGGTACCTAAATTATTTTTATTGCATCAATGGATTCCAGATTGGAATAACAATATTTGTTCTTAGTTAACCAAAAGGAAACCAAGTGAGACAAAATATGTGATGTTTTATTAGTTAGAACTTAGGAATTCTATAAAAAGATTTAGAGATCTTTGTAAAGGTCTTTGTGCTTCAAACGAGGTAAGATCTTTTTCTGTTAGAGGACTGATATGACTGATTGTCTGATCTGATATGTTTTTTGTTAGATGAAATCAACCTTCACATCATGGAATCAACCCTTTCAGAATTCTTAACCTCCTTGGTAGGCTTATCCTCTTCAGGAGGATAAGTCTGATAGCTCTGAAGAGTTGATTGTCAGTCTAGAAGAGAATCAGATATATCTGACAGAATTTTATAATTTTATTAGACTGAGACACTGAACCTTAATCTTGATTAGAATTGTTCGTTGTAAAAATATTTCCAACAATGCCTTTCAAGATCTTGTTTAGGGAGTACATACTTACAAAGAAATCTACTATGAACTCTATTGATAACAATCCCTTGTGTCAATAGCTGAAATGGAGTATTCAATTCCTTGAGATAAATAATATGATAGGGACCAGACCATAAGGTATCAGTTTTGTAAATGTGTCCTCCAGATCTAAGATGATAAAAGTGTTCAAGGTCTCCTATTTGATTTTCAGGTAATATAGGTCAGTTAGCATTGGTCCTAAGTCCTTCTTTTAAAGTTGTAGTAGCAAGTGAACTCAAAACTAGGCTTTTACTCGATAATCTCACCATCAAACCTTCTCATAGCTAATTCATTAGTTTTCAGGGTAGCAGTATCAAACATAGGTTGTGCACTGGATGGTAAATTAGGATAATGACCATACAGAGCCTTGAAAAAACACATTCCAATTACTCGATGATAGCTAACACTATAAGCTAACATTGTGCTAGGTAAGTATAGATTCCATCTACTAGGGTTGGTTGAAGCCATCTTTTGTAGTTTGGCTACCAGGTTACCATTTTCCCGTTCAACTGAACCATTAGTAGTTGAATTATAAGGAGCTGTAAACAAGTGATAGTTACCCATCAGTTTAGTAAGCTCAGATACTACCTGTGAAATGAAATTGGTTCCATTATCAGATATTAGTACTTATGGGATACAATGGCGGGAGAAACTTTCTTAAAAAGGAAGGACGCAGTAGACTTAGCGGTGACAGTGGAAACAGAGACAGCTTCAATCCATTTGGTAAAATGGTCAATATCTAGAATGATATAGTGGTGTCCATAAGTAGCAGTAGGAAGGGGACCCACTACATCAATACTCATAATAGAAAAAGTTTCTGAATGTCACACAATATTAAGTTGAAAATCGGATTTTCACTATATTGTTTTTAGCAAATGAGACAAGTTTCCAACACATCGTGCACAGTTTCCACATATTTTCCCAACAACATTAATTTTTCAACCACTGTAAAGTTTTAGCGACAGCTTCATGCCCCACAGCTTGACAAGCCTCCATAATGGTATTGGTCCTAGCAGAAGGCCGAATAAAAGGTAGCCGTTTAGATCCCAACTCCTTATAAAGAGAGTCTTCTTTAATTTGAGTGTCCTCAATCAAATATTATAGCTTTTCTATAACGTCTTTGAATTCACAATACCATAGTTTGGTCTGCCAATTAGGTCATAGATGCGATCCTCTTGCAAGTGAATAGAGTCAGTATAGGTAATCAAGAAAGTCCATCTGCAAGGAATCTCTTTCTGCTAAGCATCACTTTTCAAAAATCAATTCAGCCTGAAATTTAGCTCCACTAAAGAGATTTACGAAAACTATTAGCAAATATGGCGGGAAACCCCGCAAAAGAACCCGCAGGCTATGCCAACCGAGCCAGCACCACCCCCAAACGAAGCAACCCTCGGTTACCCACCTCAGGGTCAACCAGAATCACCCGCTCTCAAGCAGCAGCCATGAAAGCAGGCACCACCCCCCAACCTGGAGCTACTCCAACTAGCGCCAGTTCACCTGATCGCACTTCTGCAACCTGCACGCCTAACAGCTCTGTGTGCGCTGCCTCCCACCAACCCACTGGGCCCCCTCCAAACAAGGAGGCCATCACCCACGCTGTTTTAATGGCGTCTGCTCAGTTGAATGCAACTCAGCCCATCCAGACATTCACCTCCCCCATTGTGTCAGCTAATTCAGCCCCATCTATTATTGCTGACACCGTGTTTCCGGCTCCCTCCATGAGGGGCGATACCCAGCTACCTGGCCCCCAAATCCTCAGATGTAAGGTTGGATTAGCCGCACATTCTGGTCCACTATGCACCAAATCGGGACAATCTACTCTTCCCAATGAGGATTCAAATGGTTCGTATTTTAGAACTTCACACCAGTTCCAATCTCACCCGTCCCATTTAAACCCCATAATCGGCACTTCTCAAGTCAGCACTTTATCTCAATATGCTGAAAACGACCAATTCACCAATCAGCCAGTGAGTTTTGCCCACGAAATCACAGCAAATACTCGGGCTGAATTTACCCAAATAGATTGGGATGGTGATGAAACATCTCCCCCTCCCAACTGGCTGGAGTTAATTCCAATCTGGATGGGCCTCCCCAATTTAGTGAGGCCCAACAAACTGCCCCTCAATTTAATATGACGCCAGCAACTGCTGTAACATTCCAGAAACGAGGGAACTCCGCAAACTTGTCCAAACCACCAGCTCACACTCAACCTGCAAATGCAGCCCAAAGCAAACACAAACGTACCAAAGGAGCCACTGGGGCGTGGCAAAAACCTCTGGCACCAACGCTACCCAAAGCTGATCCCCGTGAAGTGGCGTTTATTGCTGATGTTAAGAAGAAATGGGCCGAAACTAGAGCGCAAAAAGCTCTACCTCGCTCAACCCTCTCCCATGCAATTCGCCTTTATTATGGGCATAACCCTGTTGAATTCTATACAGAGGATTACTTCTCATACTTTGCAGCGATTGCGGAGACATTCCCTATTAACACCACCATCCATGAATCAGTGGAGGGCCACTACATCGATGTGGGCTTCACTGAAGCTGCCCTTGCTGACCATGCTGCCACCCTCCAGGTCATTATTCCACGTGGATCTCTTCGCATCTCCCGCACACGCTCTCACCTGGAGAAAATTTCATGGGTTACTTTTTCCAACCTACCAACGACTGTTGATCCTGAGTCTCTTAAACTGGCACTCCATCGTGGTTTAATGGAGTTTGGGTCTGTTCTTTCAGTGGACTTTAGCGTCCCCTCTTACTATGCTCCCACTCAAAGAGCTCGCAATGCTAGGGCGTCGTTCATCCCCTCCCCCACTGTATCCCTCAACATTGAGGTTATTCCTCGTGTGGCGGTAGTTGGGGCATGCCCTGAGATCTTCTTTGTCGACCCTGATCAGGCGCGCCCCGGTGTTCATGGTGTAACGCCCTTGGACACTTGTATAATGGCTGCACAGCTCGAAAACAAGCCCTCTTAGCCACCACCCAGGGGCCTAAACCAGGCCAAAAACGATCCCACGTGGCTGCAGCAGCAATTCCACAACCCACACAATGGGTTCCCGTTCAAGACCTGTCCCCTGAGGCCTTACGCCTAGCAGTTGAAACAGCTAACCCCACTATTGGTATGGGATACCTTCGCGCTCATGCCCCCCTTCCAATGGGCACCCCCTCCAATCTTTCAGAGTCAACTCCCTCTCTCACCAAGCGCAAGGCATCTCCCACAGGGTGCCCCTCGTCAGCCACCCCCACTCAGGGCTCCGCGGCACCCCCACCAACCTCCACCAGCGATTTATCGCATCAACCCTCAGCTCCCAATGGAGCTATGCCCACCAGCATGGACTGGCAACTCGCGGCCTGCGGTAGAAGTGCCACCTCAAAGAGTCCTACCCCAACCCCACAGTCCATTTCGCGCGGATCCTTTGCAGTGTTGGAGGAAGTGAATATGGACTCAGACTCATCAAATGGGGACACCGCGGAGGTCACCATTGAGCACCCTCAGGTCCTTCCCCTGCAACGGAGCGGGGCAGCATCCTAGGCTGGCTTACTGGGTCCTCCGCCCCCCCACCCTCTCCTTCCCCTCAGAACCCTCGACGCTCCTCACGGATTGCAGCTAATAGTCAAGCTAAAGGACTCAAAACTAGCCGCCTCACAGCAGCAGGTTTAAGCGCTGGCAACCCCCCAGGACATGGAGGGGAACAGCTATGAGTCCCCATGGCAGCACCCTGGCCCTGCAATCCATCAACACAAATGGGTTGCGGGACTTTAAGCGGAGAGCCCGCCTCCTCCGCAACTTCAGGTCAGCACAAATTGACATCGCTGCTGTCCAGGAGCCCCAAATCCTCCCCCACGAACAATCTGCATGGAATGAACAGTTTGGGCAACTCCTTCTGGACAAACCATGCCGCCCTTATTGTTTTGAATCCCCGGGTTAAAACCCATTCTTTTTCACAATATCTAGGTGGCCGCCTCATACTGGCCAAACTCACCACTCCTGACTTCTCCTTCTTCGCTGCAAGCATCTACCTGCCTAATGCAGGTCAGGAGCAAAATCGGCTCTTGGAAGAGCTCCTCCAACTCAATCTCCCACGGAATACAGTCCTCTTAGGAGATTTCAACACAACCATAAGTCGCGTCCGTGACTCTTACCCCCCTGCAGCAAAGGAACGCCCTGGATCAAGTCGCCTCCAGGATTTCCTTCGCCTGAGTGGCTTTATAGATGCGCTTCCACCCTCCGCGTCTGGCCTAGGTTGCATGACTAGGATCCAGTATGATGGAGGAGCTTTCCAGTCAGCGTCACGCATAGATATGGCACTGATTGGCCCTCTGCTAATTGGCCGCGTCTCCTCCCCCATCTCTCGTGACAACCATCTGAGTGATCACAGGTCACTCACCGTTGTCCTCACCACCACACTTAGACCGTCGCGTAGGTTCTGGCCTAGGGTTGCCCCAGCTCTTCTCAACAACCCCTTCACTAAGGAGAAGCTGTCTATGACCATCCGCGAGACTCTCACCTCCCCCCACCCCACCTGCTTGACCACAAGGCTAAATGGGCGGTGACCAAGGAGGGCATCACCCGCGTTGCTTACAACTGTGCTAAAGCCCAGATGACTGCAGCTCGCGCCAGAGTCAAAAGGGCGGAAGCCAGAATCAGACATCTAGAGCGAAACTGCCAGCCTTCGCCCTCTCCCAGATGGTTGGAAGACTGGGAAGCGGCGCAGGAAGCACTCCGCTTGGAGCTCACACTGCAGGAAGAACGGGCAGCAAACTTTACAACATCTCGTTACTATGCTCAATGGGAACGCCCCACCCGCTTCTTCTTTCAGAAACAGAAAGCCCGGTCAACAGCGCAGGATATTACTGCACTGAAGATTGGCACTACAACCACTTCAGACAAGGAGGAAATCACGCAGGAACTACACCGCTTCTACTCCAGCCTCTTCCATGCCACCCAGGTGGACCCATCGGACATCCAAGACTTCCTGTGGCGGGCTCCAGAGCCGCCCATTGACCCACGGGCTGATGAGGCTCTACTGGCGCCTATTTCCATCCAGGAGGTGATGGAAACTCTTCTGAAATCCCCACGGCTTAAAGCCCCAGGCCCAGACGGAATACCCTTTGAGGTGTACCTTCTGGAACCTGCAGTGATAGCCAGAACCCTCCGCGACCTCTTCGCTGCACTCTTGGTGAATGGCGAGGTCCTCCCCGACTCCAGAGGCTCAATCACGACCCTCATTCACAAGAAGTCAGACCGTGAGAACCTGGCGAACTGGCGCCCCATAGCGTTGATCAACACAGACCACAAGCTCTTCACAAAGCTTCTGGCCAACCGCATCACCAAATGGGTGTCACCTCGCCTCTCCCCATCCCAGTACGGTTTTATTCCGGGGAGGTCGTTATGGGACAACTATAATGACCTTCACGTGACTTTGACTGCTAACTCTCGTAAGGTGAATGGCTTTGTGGCTCTCCTGGATATGGAGAAAGCATATGATCGGGTAGCCTGGAAGTATATTGATGCTTCCCTGGCCCGCTTCCATCTCCCACCCGCAGCTAGGCGCTGGATATCAGCGCTCTATGACCAGCTCCACACCAGAGTCCTGGCGCCAATGGGTTTTACAGTGGCAGTACCAGTTGGACAAGGTCTCCGGCAAGGGGACCCCCTGAGCCCTATCCTTTTTAACATCACCCTTGACCCCCTCTTGGCCTCCTTACAGGACAAGCTAACAGGGATTCTGGTCCCAGGTAAAGCCCCCACACGCACCATGGCATTTGCAGATGACACTGCCATTGCATTTGGCTGCCCTGGGGATGTTGCCCTCGCTGCTGTGACCATTGAGAGGTACACCAAGGCGTCCAACGCCATGGTCAACACCTCCAAGACAACAGTTGTGCAGGTCGGCTCCCCACCTTCCCCCCACCATTTGGTATTGAACCTGAGCGCGGTACCTTCCGTCACCTGGGCATTCTCACCAACCAACAAGGAGTTGCGCTAAAAGACAATGAGGACTTGCTCCTTGCAGCAGTTAACTCCAGGATTGCCAGCTGGAACTGGCGGCACATCACCCCCCAGGGTCGAGCTCTGATGGCCAATGTGTTCCTTCTCTCCAAAGTCTGGTTCCTAGCGCACGTCTGCCCATTCACAGATGCCTTTTATACACGGCTCAATGTACTCCTCCGCTGTTGGATCTGGGGCTCAAACCATCCACCAATGGCCCTCTCAACCATTTCCCGACCCTGCAATGAAGGGGGCCTAGGGCTTCTGGACACGCGATCCCACGCCACCACAATCTTCCTGAAGTTCCTATGGCCAATTGTCTGCTGGGACGCGACCCCCATGCCCCAATGGGCGCCCGCCCTCCGCCAGTCAGTGTCAGCAGCTCTGGGTCTTCCTAGAGCATCTCTGACCTCATTAGGGGAGTGGCTCACAAACCACCCAGGCCATCGCCTAAAACCATCCTCAACCCCCTACTGGAACCAGGCTCTCCTTGCCCTGAAACGAGTAGGCGCGCGGATCCACCATGCCTTCCCATACAGAAGGGAAGGCCCTGGCCTTAGCCCACGTCGCCATGCAATTGTGCACAATGGACAAGTTATCACAACTCGCCTCAACCCCCAAGATCGTCCTCCCATCCGCCCAAGACTCCTTGAGCTCCTCCCTCCCTCCGTGAGATTTGACCTTAAGGAATTGTGGAAGGACGTCTATCACCCCATCCTGTCAGCAAAGGTGTCCAACACCTTATGGAGGGTGCTCCACTGTTCATACAGGACAGGGGACCGGACTGGCCCTACCTTCCAGCACCGAAGCTGCCCCCGCTGTGTGGAGCCTATTGACTCCCACCTCCATCGTTTTTTCACCTGTCCAGGTGTCGCCGCATTTTGGCCAAAGGCCCGCGCGCTCCTCCATGCTCAGCCCTGGTCTGGACACCCTGTGCAAGACCTCATGTTTGAGCAGACATTGCCTGGTTGCCACCGACCCCTCCGTGTCCTCGCCTATGCCACAGCCATCTGGACCATCCATAACTCCTTCCTTCGTGCTGCCTTTGACCAGCAGGTGTGGACCCTTCCACACATGATCACCCACTTTCAGGTACACTTTGAGATGGCCCTGAAGGTCTGCACTATGTCGCCAACCCTCCCCCGCTCAGTTGTCACTGCAGCACGGCTCAGGCGCGCAAACCCCCTCCCTTTCTCGATGCCTCCTCCCTCCCCTTCCCTCGCCTCAGGCTCTTAGGAGCCCAGGCGTAATTCAATAAACATCGATGAATCCCCCTTGGGTTGGGACCATCTAGTACTAAAAAAAAGAAAGTCCATCTGCATTATGGTGTATAGCTCCATAGCAATGTTGAAAAGACATAATTCTGAAGTTTTAGAGCCCATCTAGCTAAGCTTCCCTCAGGGTCCATCATTAGTTGTAACCATTTCAGGGATGTGTAATCCGTGATGATAATAAGAAGTTTGCCATAGAGGTAAGGGTGAGAATTCTCGATGACTGATAGGACTGCGAGGCACTCTCTCAGTAATGCTGTAATTTCAATCTGCTTTGGAAATGGTTTTACTATAAAAGGCATTAGGATGATCTACTGGATTGGAGTCATGTGAGCCAGAATAGCCCCAATAGCTACATCGCTTGCATCTGTAAATAAGAGAAAAGGTTTAAAAATTAGGATGAGCTAAGGTTGAGGCACTAATTAGAGCTTGACGTAAAAGATAAAAAGCTTGATGTTACAATTTTCCATAAGAATGGAACTTTTTAAGTAAATAAACTAAGGGTTTCGCAATTTCAGCAAAATGGGGGATGAATTGTTGGCAATACCTAACTATTAATGAAAGCACTTAACATTTTGAAAGCTCATAGAAACAGGCATGTCCATAAAGGCTTGAATCTTATTAGATAAGGGTAAAATCCCATTGTGATTAACCTTATGACCTAAATATTCCTGAGTATTGAAAAAAGCACACTTAGATGGCTTTAACATAATAGAAGCTTGGCACATTTGGCTAAATACTTCTTTTAAATGTGCTAAATGCTCGTTACAAGTATGGAAGAAACAGTAACAGCGTCTAAAGAAAACTAAGACTCAGGAAAGTTTAAAATCACCAAATAAGCCATCCAAGGCCCTTTGAAATGTAGCAGGAGCATTACAAAGCCCCTGTGGCATATGAGTAGATTCAAATAAACCCTCATTAGAAATCAAAGCGCATTGTAGATGATCTTCAGGAGCCAGTTAAATTCTCCAGTAACTATTAGCAATGTCCATGGCCAAAAAGAACTGTGGTCCAGACAGTAATCTTAATGAGTTGTCATTGTTAGGTAATGGATATGAATCTTATTGGGTGACAGCATTAAGATGGATATAATCCATAACCACTCTATGACCTCCATGCTTTTTTGGATAAGCAGTAAAGGGGAGCCCATGGACTTTGTGAAGGCGTTAATAGCCCAGCTTCAAAGAGTTGTTTTAATTACACTAAAACTTGAGCCTCCTAAACTTTAGACTTTAAATAAGGCCAGGCTTGGATAGAGGGAGTATCCCCCATTTTTACCTGATGTGCATTTTTATTAACCCAAAATCTTTGGAGCCATTGGCAAATATATTCACATACTCTTCAATTAGAGCCTCAGCTGGTTGTTTTTGTTCTAGAGTAAGTGAATCTCCAGATTTAACTTCAACTCTAGCAATGATAGGGGGTCATCCATCTAAAATCATGTAACTCCCCACATCCAGAAACAAATAAATTTTCATTTACAGATATAGGCTGAGAGGTAAGGTAAGCTAATAAAACTAGAAAAGTTCCATTATATGCGGGATCAAGGATACTGGGACAGTTTAAGGCCTCCAGATGGGAGGGGTAAGGTTACCTGAGATCTATAATTTTTGATCATTCGCACTAATACTTGCACAACAGTGTCAATTATAACTTAAGCTTTAGGAGGAATTATAATTGAGCTGATAAATTACAAAGGCATTCATACATAGGCACAGACTGATGGAGAAGGAAGAATAGTCTTAGGTCCCAATAGTCAATATTCAAGATGAGAAATGGAGTTAGGATATTCCAATAGACAAACACGTCGTTTAAGTTTTCACTTATCACTTTGGACATCCTTTAGATATATAAGTACTTTTTATCCAATTAAAAAAATAATTTATTTATTACTAATTACCGCATCAAAATCAATAAAAAGTTTGGTTCCCAAAAGCAAGTTGCACCAATTATTTTCCAACACTACTATAGGGGCCAAAATAACCAATTTACCAAAGCGAATTGGCAGAGAATAATAAGCTCCTATGGAGTTAGTATATGAGGTATCAGAAGTTCCATAGTCTTGAGAGTGATTAAATCTGGCGCAACTTTGATTTTTTTCATAAGATGAGACGAGATCACACCTATGGGAGATCCCTTCAATGATGGCTAGAACTTTTATTTTTTGTACCATGAGCTCCACTTAAATCACATCAGTACCAAAATGTGGTATTAAAAAAAAAAAGTGAAGGACTAATAGGTTAAAGTGAATTAGAAGATGAAATAGAAGCACAAGAAGAAATAGTATCTTTGTTAAGAAAAAAATCAGGGATATCAAAGTCGCTGGGAGCAGAGATCACATAACAACCTTTAGAAGTATAAGAAGGTTGAGATTAAGGCACAGGAGGTATGTCAGCACATGGAGCCACTTGCGCTATGTTGACTCCTCTTTTTATGACTCTTCATATTTCTTCTTCAAACATTGTTGTTCTATATGACCAACTAATCCTCAGTATGTGAAAAGAATCTCCTTAGGTTTAAGTTTGGGTTTAGGAGGTACTGCATGGACATAGGAACGAGAATTATGAGCAGAAGATAGATGCACCACTCCGTTAGGTGGCTCCATGAACGCCTCTTTTATGTTGAGAAAAGACTGAAAATTACCTTTAAAGATATTTTAAATGAAGTAACAACTGATTGCAAGAAGCAAACTCACTCATCACAGCCAAAGTGGTATCATCTAAAGTAATATGATCACAAGTAGGGAGAGTCTGGGCACAATGATAAAATTTCTTAGCAAGTTTATGAATTTATTCTCCTCATTTAACTTGGATACTAATGAAGACTTGCTTTTTATTAGACAGGACTTGTTCACTTCCATACTCCTTAATAAAACTATTTTCACTTGCACCCACGTCTGAAAAATCTTAAGGTGAGGGACCAAATTTTCTTGAGTAAATGGACTTAAATAAGAAGTAATATGCCAAAAATTTTTATTGATCAGTCACACCATCCATCACTCTCTCATAAACAAACTAAAAGGAGTGGATACTACCTTCATCTAGCTCATATTTATCTTTAAATATATATTTGAAAGAGATGGGTTTATTTCTTAATATGTGAACGCCCAATACATGGACCAGCTAAGCCTTAGAAGTTTTGGACTTGGGGATATGGACTTGAGTAGTAATTATGTCAATGTATAGATGTAAATTGTTAAGATCATCATGTAATCTATGAACCCATTGAGTAATGGGATTATTAAAAGAGGAATGATTTAAGTTAGAAATCGAAGCAAGAATTTCTTCTTGCTTATTCTCAATTACTCCATACTTAGCAGTTAAGCAGACAATGCTAGTGGATATCATTGCAAAATAATTTTCTTGGGCCAATTGTTCTACATCGCATAGATGATGAGCATTGTCAACACCATCCAATAAATTGGTTAGCAAATATTCTAATTAGTTGGGTGGCCTTCCAAAGATAAGAATCATCCCTGAGCTACGGCTCATATTTGGCTTTCTAAAGCTTTCACTCTTGTTACTAAATAATTCTGAGCTTCAGACTCAGAAAATGAAATCTTCAGGACATGTGGACCAGAGGACCCTGGGGCCCTTGAGGACCATAAAAACCTACTTGCTCATGGGGCCCTGTTGACCCACAGGTCTTTGAGGACCTTGCCCACTAGTTGGCCCCAGTATTACAGAGGGAGGACTAGGTGGCCCTGGAAGTCCAGGAGGACCCATATGACCGGTTCTACCTTCACAATTATTATCCAAAACGTGAGTTAGTTGTTGAAGTACCCGTCTAATTCAACAAAGCGTTCCTTATATTTGGTTTGTAACAGCCTAGTTGAATAATAAACTCGTCTTCAAGAGTGTTTAATTTGTGAAAGATAGGTTCAGCCACCTCAGTAACCTGTTAAGATATTTTCTGGCCTAAATAACTCACCTCCATTATTGATTCTAGCAAGTTTGTTGTACAATTCATTAATCTTTTCTCTGATTGCTAATTATGGCTTCTCAATTAATATTACTGAATCTAGAAACAGTTTTATAGAAAGAGGATAGCTGAGAATGAAACTGCTGAGCGATAGTCAACTGGCGTTGAATCTCCAGATGATGTAGCCCCAAGGTCTGAAGTAAATGATATATGGTGTGATGCATGTACTGCCTTAAATATTGCTCCATTCCGGCCAATCTGACTTCATTATATTGTAATACAGCTTGGTTGTATAACTACATCCTGTTAGATGGAACTTTAGATGCTCATCTCGATTAGGACATGCTCCTGGATTAATAGCCCCTTTTATTAGATCTTTGACTATTTTTGCAACATTGCAGGATGAAATTGATAATCTGCTTGCTTAGGACCTTCAATGTATAAATTCATAGATGCTTGAAAATGAAGATTGTTAAGATTAGCAGAAGGCATCTTTTGCCCATTGGTATGTACCCATTGTGAGATGCTCATTGCTTTCTCTGAAAAGGGACTTTCTTCACTAGAAGTATTCATAATTGTAAAATTATGTTTTAACCAGGTAGCCTCAGAAGCAAACCTGGTAGGGAGCACCAGTATTGAAATTTTGTGAAAAATTTCAATATCCAGGTGCTATGAAGGCAAAATATTATTGGTTTTTTAGCTCTAGCATGAATAAAAGAAGGTACCTAAATTATTCTCTATTGCAATAATGGATTTTAAAATGGAATAGCAATATTTGACATTAGTTAACCAAAAGGAAACTACGTGAAACAAAATATGTGGTGTTTTATTAGTTAGAACTTATAGATATCTATAAAGAGGATTTAGAGTTTTTTAAATGTCTTTGTGCTTCAAACGAGATAAAATCTTTTCAGTTAGAGGACTGATATGGCTGATTGTCCAATCTGGTATGATTTTTGTTAGATGAACTCAATCTTTGCATTGTGGAATCAACCCGTTTAGAATGCTTAACCTCCTTGAAAGGCTTAGCTCCTTCAAAAGGATGAAACTGATAACTCCAAAGAGTTGATTGTCAGTATAGAAGAGAATTATATATAAAAAAGGATTTTTTATATTTCTTAAAAAACTGAGATGCTGAACCTTAATCTTAATTAAAATTAGTCATTCTAGTTGAATTTCTAACAAAAGCCTTCTAGTGGGGTTAATAAATAGTAACTCCTTGTTGGTGAGCTTATGGCCACCACTTCCTCCTGACACACCCCTTTATCTTCTCCACAAACGCTTGGCGGTGAGAAGAGTGAGAAATGAACCAACCTTCAGTGAGTAGGCTGTCACACCTTTCATCAACAAAATGAGCTAAAATGCCCTGATTGGTGAAGGGGTGAGCAGCCTTTTAGTCCCCTTCCTGGTTCTAAAAGGATGTTTATCCCTTCATGAGACACAGGGGGCGCTCCCACAGGATTTACAATAAGAGAACATGATATCTTAAATTTATCTACTTGGAAAATTTTAGAAAGCATCTAAAACAAATTACCTACCACAAAATCATAGTAGGCTTTAATCTATCCTGACATAACAGAATAAGAATTCATTTAGGCTTTTAGCCCTATCTTACTTTTATTAGAATACAAATAAAAATCTATTAAAATAAGTGTGGTAATTTTTGGTGCATGTCAAGATGTTATAGGCAGGCATACTCTAATAATGCTTCTAAGATAATGCCTTAATACTGAGAAAGTCATCCTTCAGATGTGATGGGTGAAGTTCTTAAGACCTCATAAGCCATTTAACATAATGTAACCCTAAGCCAAAGAAGAGTTGACTCAAGTGTTTGGCATAATATGATGCACCAAAACCTAAAATGAACGGCGCAAAGATAACTAAAAAGATAAGTTATAAATTATTTTAAATTTGGTTTATTCTGGGAAGATGTATCTTGCAAAAATATTAGCACAGAACATTCTTTAACAAAATGAGGTGCAGTGTGCATTTTTTAATATACCAGCCTCTGTTACAAGGCAGGATTTACAGGGTTGTTCTCAATGGCACACATCTAGCCATCTCTTCTCAATTACATCCATACTTTCTGACTCTATTAGTCCTGGTCAACTCCTGATCTCCTGCCACAACATCCTGGTTGCAATACATTGATGCCAACTTAACTTTCCAGAAATTGTGGTTTTCTCCTTGGCTAGCCACGCTAGATTTAAAATTTGATTTATAAAATAAAAAAATGTGACTCATTAGTGAAAGTCTTTTAGCATAGCGTAATAGGGGCTTCATAGAGAAAATGATATAAATAGAATTTCATCTGATGGAAAAAGGGAACACACCATCAATTAATAAATTATATCCCAGCAATAGTTTCTTGCTATATATATTAGTTTATGCATCAAATACTAACATATGCTAGATCCCAGCAACCGTTAGCTGGTAAATTAGGAGCCTAAATATATAAAATATGCCATATATTTTGTTTAGATTACCCCAGCTTGGAATTGATTTTGAGCAATTTTTAGAAAAACAGTTTAATTTTCCACCACTGCCTCACTGCACTAATCTCTAATTTTATGTTCTCAGATCCACCACCCGCTGCCCTAGTATGGGGCAGCGGTGATCCACCCACTAGTGTCTACCACCCAGCAGGCAAACGTGTGCAGACTGGCTCATCCAGTCCTCCAGATACATCCAACTGCTATGTCCCCCCAAGGGACTTACCACTCCACCTTTCATGAGCCCACCCAACTAGTCCCTATTTTCTAGTCCTACCCCAATCCAATATTCGCTTTTTATCCATTTCAAGTATGGACATCTCTTTACCATATGCTGACAATGTGATAATTGAGCTGGAAATGGCACATTTGTGCAAGTAGGGTTTAGTGACTTCCGACCATACAAGGGCTATTTTGACATTGGATTCCCCACTAAAGAGGATGCATCTTCTGCAGCAGTTACACCATTGATTTATAAAAACACCCCCATTACCACCACGCATACACTCCTCCCAGAAGAAACCACACTTGTGGAAACCTTAATAAACCTCCACTCACACTTAACCCTCAAACACTTTAAGATGAGCTGATGTCAGAGTTGTCCACATATGGTGAAAATCCTATCATCCAATTCATTGTCCCAGGTGCTGAGCGCCTAGCGGTACCTTGGGCAATGGCCACCATTACCCCCCACCAGCTGAACATGGCCCAGCACATACCACTGCATGCCTATATCCCATCGCACCCAGTCATTTTTTTGGGCTCGCACTTACAACAGTTGCACAATTTTCCCCCACCTGCTATGAATTAAACCACACCAAAAAGGTATAACAATATAATTCACCCCATGAGAACATGGCCAACGCCTCCCATGAGGCCACACCAACAGCGTTTGAGTGGGGATTTTGGCTTCCCCCACCCCCACAGGCCATACACTCAAATCAGAAGCAAAATCTAGCACCTCAAGCCCAAGCTGGCCAATGCACACCTACATCAATCAATTGGGTGCAGGATTGGACCACTGTTCAATCCAGAAAATCACCCACCACAAAACCTACCCAACAAAATTCACCTACCACCCTATCTTCCTGAATCAACCAAAATCCCTTGAATTTATTGGATATAGTAACTGAATCAGATATATTTGTCCCATCACCGAGTTACCCAATTAATTTAACACCTTATTTGAATTCAGACTTTGGTACCTCAGCCCTGACCAATTGATATGTCCCCAAACCCAAGTCCTTTTTCCAAAGTGACCACAACCTTGCTGCAGTCATGGTTTATGTACCCAATAATCACCGTTTTTGCATACTTTGTGAAAAATCTGTTTTGAAATTAAAAAAGGGCTGCACACCCCCTTGTTACCCTCCAATTTTCCTCCTACCACAAAAAGAGAAGATCAACGCCTCTACAAAACTACCACCACCGCTGTCAAGCATGTCGCCAAACTGGCAGAATTTTCCACATCCAAACGCACCACAAGAGCAAATACTGCAGAATTAGAACAACTTCTTGACGCCCACATCTAAGCTGAACGCCACGTTGCCAAACGCATAGAGGCTCTAATCCAGGCCTAAATTCTTGATCTAAACAACTATATACTCCACCTAAGCCCTCATCCTGCAGATGCCCCAACCTCTTTACTCTCAGCATTGATCCACCTCTACAATGCTAAACCCAATGTTGACCCACCTGATCCCCCTCCCCCTCCACCATGATGGGATAAGCAGCTCGCCGCTATGCCACCTGGTAGGTAATTTTCTCATTTTATTTTGTCTTGCTGCCCAAAAAGGGCGGTCAATTCATCTTTTTATTTTTTACTGTTTTAATTTTGGATTTTCATTTTTGGTATTGCCCGTTACCTGGTTGGCTTGCCTTGGTTAAATAAAAGTGTTTAGATTATCCCAAATTACATTGACTCGATAAATAAGTCTCATCAGAGAAAATGGGATTGCGACCATTCTCATAACAGATTTACTAAGTCTTGACCTTAATAATATCCATCTACAATCACCAATTGTTACATCAGCATTTGATTTTAGGTTAACATATAACTGAAATATTTTGTCTGGCTTGCATATAATACTTACAAATGACTATGTAAAGATTCATCTACAATATCAATCACTACATTGTTGGTAATCGTTGCACCCTCCTAACTTTTAATAATTTTCATCTTGAAAAATCTACAGGGAAAACATGTTTTATCTGGTAATTCTTGAATGACCTAATAGATAGCCAAGTTCAGAGTAATATTTTAGGTGCTAAGGATGTTTCATATGCTAGCTACTGAGTTGAATAATATAAAAATTGGTTTTTTAAACTAAATTATAAAGTTTATATTGAGTTTAAAATCATTAGTTATAATACTAAAATGGCTTTAAGTTTATACCTTTGATTTAAAGTTTTGAATCAAAAATAACTACCTCATTCAGAGCATTTTGTTATTGGAATAGAATAATCAAGACTAGTCAATGTTAATTTAAAATCTCACAATGATAAATTGTTAATCCCATCATCAAAGTTTCATCTATAGTGTCACCACATGTGTTGAATGTCTTTTTTTAGAATCAAAAATTTATCTGGTGCCAACCTGATTGAATCTATATATAGATATTAAGTTTTGGCATGAGATTCAGCATAATCAAAGTATAATCACTGCTGAATTTGTAGGCTGAATTAGTGTAAACCATGCCAATCCGTCATCCAAAAGGCTTTTTCTTAAGGTGATTGAAGTTAAAGTACCGAAGTGAACTATAAAGCCATATTGACAGGTGTCCAAATTGACAGTTTAGCGTCAGAAATAGCATCACAAAAAAAGATTTGTTGCAAAAATTCTTTTTTATATAGATAGATAATCATCATGGACCTTCCTATAGAGCACAGTCATGCTTTTTGGTACAATAAACTCAACGATAATATTAGGCACATTACTTTTGTTTTCTGCTAAGAATCACCTTTAAATAATTTTATTACCTAAAAACTTAGTTTTATTTGAGGTGGGCTGACCTGGGTACAATACTGCACCGATTAAGGGGAAATCAAAATGAATGAGAAAATGAGGGTAAAGCCCAGAAAACCTCCATGTGCAGTGTATGATAGGCCAGGAACTCCATAGACTGCCTTTTCTATTCGCTATCTCAGTTTGGGGCATTGTTGCGCAACGCCAACACAGTCATAATTATCCCCTACCCAAAGTTCATCAACCAATAATGAACTTGTGAAGGCAGTGGTAGAGGGTCAATATTCTACCACTGGGATGTCCTCCCCTTCCCTAGAAACTTGGTAATTTTAGTATAGTTATTGAAGTGGATAGTAAAAGGTGGTATACTCTGCCAAGGATCCCGCTGACTCAGTGGAGAAAACCAGAACACAGCCTAAGCCTACATCAACACCAAGTTGCCAACATATGCATCCACCAGGACCACTCACTCCCAGTCAGCAGCTGCCAAAGCAGATGCCACTCCACAACACATTAATATTAGTGTGTTCATTACATACAATATGGCCAGCACACCCACCTTACTCGACCCCACTTCAACTAGGGAAAAATGGGTGGACATTATTTACTTGAATGTTTTATCCACCCAATCAATACTGGCATTGGAAATTACCACCATCACTGAAAACGCCCATGGTAGTGAGATGTTCAAACATCCACCAATTTATTGAATAATGACTGTTGAGGCCCAGTGGAATCAAATGTATATGCTGGATCAGCTGATCATAATATCCACACTAAAAGAACCTATTTATTGCTGAAAAAAACCAAGGAACAAACCAATTGGCAAGACCCTCCAAAGAGGCAACCCTAGACGCTCAAACGATTTTTTTTATCCTTAACTGGTTCAATGACAAGCTTGAGACTATTTTCTTGAAGCCAATTGATCTAATGGTAATTTGGCAACCTGATCCACCAAAAACTGAATACCTTTGATGGGGACCTGAAAGACGATAACTGGGAAACCCAAGGCGAAACTGGTGCAACTTAGTAAGTCGCCAGCCCACGCAGCACTAGTGGGGTCAACCCTTAGAAGGAACAAACCCCAATGGAGCCTGGTAACTCAGTCTATGGCACCCCAGCTGAGCCCGTGGTGTTAACATAAACCAAAAACAAATGGGTCAAAAATGCCGCTGAGTCTTGGAAGTACAGATGACACCTTCTTTACCTACTATCAACCCTCACAAAGCCTCATTTCTGACAGATTTAAATAAATAGTGGGCCAAAACAAGAGCAAAAAGCGCTCTTTCTTGCTCCACTCTAGCTCAAATGGTTTGCTATCACGGCCTCAACCATGTCAAATTCCACTTCCAGAAATATTTTAGTACTTAAAAGTGATATCTAGGGCCTTCCCTGTTGACACCACCATTCACAAAATGATGGAAGCCACTACAATGATATGAGTTTCACAATATTATTATATGCAGACATTGATGCAGTCATCAACTCTGAAATCCTGCATTGATCCCTATGCTTTACCAGAACCAAGTTTAACCTTGAGAAGATCTCATTAGTGAGCTTGTCAAATCTCCTGACCATGGTTTACCTGAAATAATTTAAGCCTTGATCTATAATGATGGATAATGAAATTTGGCTCCATCCTATATGTGGACTTCAGTGTGCCAGCGTACTATAATCCAACCCAAAGGGCTTGTGTTGCCAGAGCGTCCTTTATCTATAAGCCTATTAAGCCCAAAACATAGAGATCATACTTTATGTCGCAGTCATCAGATCTTGTCCCAATATTTCATTTGTGAATCCCGATCAATCTTTGCCCCATTGCTTGTGGTGCAAAGCTCTGGGTCACCTATACAACAGTTCAATCACGCGTAAACAATCCTTATCAGCCAACATCCAGATCCCCACTGTGAGACAGAAGAGATCTTATTAAGCAGCAATGAACCCTCAATTACCCATTGTGATACAATAGATAAGATAACTTAACTACCCTTAATAAAGCAGTTGTTGACATGCAACTGACAATGCGGAAATACCCCTTAGCGCCATAGCCCCTCTCAGTAGGGACCCCCTCAAGTCTACTACACCATCCCCTTCACAAACCATGAGCAAGCCTTCAAATCACTCACCAAATCTGGCAGATACCAGCCAGGAATACACCAGCCAAGCATATTTTCCTTAAACCAACATAAGCGGGGTGACCCATGACTCTCAGGACATGGATGCATCCGCTGACAGAGTATATCTGGAGTATTCACGCTTGAGGTAAACCTCACAACCTAGCAAGCCCTCCACCAACTGATCAAACTACATATCAGACCTTCTTCTCAGTACTGGAGAAGGTTGAAATGGACTCAGAAAGCTTGGACAGAGCCCAGATGAAGGATCTTGGGAGCACCTGAAGTACCCTTCCAAGCAAAGTAGCAGGGTGGCATACTAAGCTGGCTCACCAGATCCTCAGCACCCTTAACACAGAACAACTCCTTAAAAGCTCCACTCATATCGCCACCAAGAGTTAAGTTTAGCAATTTAAAACAAGTCACCTCACAGGTCCAGATCAAGCACTGGCAACCCGCCAGTATGTAAAAGGCAACCTATTAGGCTTTACAAGGGAACAATAACCCTGCAGTCCATTAATGCCAATATACTGTAGGATTACAAGCGGAGATACCACCTACTCTAAACTTTTATATCAACTCATATGGATATTTCAGCTGTCCAAGAGCCCCACGTCCCGCTCTTAAATAAAACCATGGAATGAAAAATTTGGAGGTAACTCATGTGGACAAATTATGTAGCCCTTATTATCCTTAATCCTTGGGTAAAGGACCACCATTTTTCAAACTTAAACAACCACCTAATATTGGTCAAGTTATCCACCCCTGAGTTCTCTTTCTATGGCGAGCATACACCTTCTGAATGAGTGTCAGAAACATTATTAGCTACTGGAAGAACTCAACCACATCAACTCCAACACAATATAATGCTGATTTCTATATAACACCATGTTTAGTTGCATCTGGGACACCCTCCCTTGTAGACAGGATTCATGGAACACCACATGAATCCAAGGATTCCTCTGATCCATCATATTTACTGATCCGTTCCCCCTTTCCGTGTCTGGCCTTAGATTTATCAAACAGATCTGGTACAAAGAGTGAAAGATCAGATTCTCACCCTTGTATTGATAAAGCCTTAATTGCCCCATGCTGGTCATTTGAGTCTCTTCTCCTATGACTCGATATGACATCATTAGTGATCATAGGTCCATTATGGTGATCCTCACGACCACCCTAAGACCATCTCAATGATTTTGCCTTGGATTGCCAGCAATTGTAAACAATCTTTTTTATAAGTGTTAAACTGAATATGATCATTTGTAAGCTGGTATCTAAAACTTTACCCCATTTGCGCACCCCCAAGATAAATTGGCAGAGACAAAGTCAGAAATCTGAAGGTTTCCTATTACTGAACAAAAGCCCAGATGACCACGGCTCACAATAAGTTCTGACGAGCCTTATTAAGATTAGGTATCTGGAAAGAAACTGCCAACCTACATTTCCACCAATGGTTAAAAGTTTGGGAAGCTGCCCAAAAGGCGTACCTCCTTGACTTACTACCCAAAGGAGAATGAGTGATGAATTTCACATCATTGCGTTACTACACAGAGTGGGATCGCACCACTTCTTCATTTACAAAAAACAAAAAGCTCATTTAAAAGCTCAGGAGATTTCACCCCTAAAAGTTGGAAGCACATTAGCCACTGACAAGATGAAATATACCACCAAGGTTCCTCAATACTATATAAGCATATTCCATTCACTCTGATAAACATGACTAATGTTTGAAAATATAATTAGATGGACACCAGTACCTCCTGTCAATCTCTTAGCATATGAAGATTTCCTTACACCGCTCTCAAAGCACGAAATATTGGAAATTTTTCTTAACGCCCAACGCCTAAAAGCCCCATCCTAGATGGTATCACAGTTGAATTGTATCTAGCAGATCCTGTGATGATTATTAAGTCCCTTCAGCCCTTTCTTGACCCTTCTGGAGGAAGGGAAAGTATGGACCAAATTAAGAGGCTCAATTATGATCCTTATTAATAAGAAAGATGAATGTAAGGGCCTTTTAAACTAACATCTGACATCATTGTTGAACACTGACCAAAGATATTTTTACTAATCTCCTAGGACCTACATGGCTAGTGGGCCACTCCCCGCCTCAACCACGCTCAGCGTAAATTCATACCATATAGATTACTGTGAAAAAACTACAATGCTCTTCTCGTGACTCTTTTAGCCAACTCACCCCAAACCCAGAATTTGGTGGCGCTCCTCAATATGAAAAGGTTTATGGCTATGTAAATTGGAGTTACCTCAATGGCTCCCTAACCCGCCTTCACATCCCATCACAGGTTAGTAGGTGAATTTTAGTGCTCAACGACCAGCTGCACACCAAAATACTGGCCTCAACGTGCTTTATGGTGGCAGTTATGGTTGACATGGTTTCGATCAAAGGGACCCATTAATCCCAATACTGTTAAATATAGCTCTGGATCACTTCCTGGCCCAGCCCCATGAACAACTCATGGGAATCAAAGTGCCTGTAAACCTCCCACCCGCTTAATAGCCTTTGTTGACAACACAGTGGTTGAATTCATATATAAAAGGAACCTTGACCTAACCATTGATACCCTCAATTGCTATTCCAGGCATCCAACGCAAAAATCAACATCTCAATAACCACTATATAACAAGTTGGTACCCCTGTTTTCCTCCCCTATTGACCTAGAGTCCATCTGTGATAGCATCCATCACCTAGTTGTCCTCAACGCACACTAAGTGGTCACTATCAAGGGCTATGAGGATCATATACTAGAAGCATTAAATTCCCACATAAATATTTGGAACCACTGCAAATCACCCCCCAGGGATGGGCTCTGATGGAAAAAATGTTTCTGCTTTTAAGGTCTAGATCCTCACTCACTTCTGCCTATGCACAGGCATCTTCTACTCAAGGAGAATTTGATAATATGTTGCTGGATATGGGGATCCAATCACCCGCCCACCGCTCTACCAGCAATTTTTGACCATGAAGCAAATGTGGCCTAGGAATTTTGGACATGAGAATTGACACCACCTCAATTCTCACCATGCTTTTTAATACTATCAACTGCTGTGTTAGTATTTCACCAAATTCGCATATCTCCAAAAAAATCCCCTTCCTCAATTCCCCTGACATCATCAGAAGTAGCAAGCAATCAATCACAATCTATCAAAGTTATGATCAATCAAATACTGATCAACTGATTGAAGATTTGATCGCGCAGAGATTAAATCACTCTTATAAGTTATGAACCATAAAAAAGCCTATAAATATTTCCTCTTTTCAAAAATAAAAATTAGGTTGAGTTTAACCTGCATTTTCTTATTTACTTCATTGCATTTTTGGAGAATCCTCCCAGTGTAACTTCAAGATACAACCTGCCCCATTGGAAGTGTAATCAAAACTTCCAGACTGGTGCTCACTACAGGGGCTCTCTGAGCTACACACCAGTGACCACGTCTATCACCATGGAATCTCAATTTTCGCCTAATGAGGCTCAAGATCTAGAGCAAGGCAGTATTTTACGATGGGTCCCTTCAATTGGAGCCCAAATCCCAAGATTACCCTTGTCATGGAAATGGCAGAAGAAGTTTAGACCAGCCTGACAGTTGGGATGTGTGAACACCAAAAAGCAAGCCAGAATGTCAGTGGCATTGCCGACCATATGACTTGATATGGAGCTGGGAAATGTGATATCACGAAGTGATGGTGTAACAACAGGGTAAGGAGTGTCCCAACGGCAAACCACACTGAACCCATTCCCAACTCAGTGGTTCTAAGAGCAGGATGTGGGATTACTGGGACAGTCTCAACGAGATTCTTAGTTTGAGAGGCCAACTCATTGGGGGCAATAGGGAGATGGGTTCTCTCTATCTATTGTTGTACATAGGGCCATAAAATCCCCATGTATTGTTGTTGGAAATTCATAAGAGCGGGGTTGTAAGACCAAAAGTGTCTGGCTCGCTGGACCCAATCGATGATAGAGGGAGCCATGGTGACCAAAAGAATTGGCAAAGTCCACCCAGTTTGTGGGGGCGATGAGCCACTAGGTAAATGCCATCTGGGATGCAGTTAGAACGGAAAATAAAGAAAATTTGATTTTTTTAGCAAAAATTCATTGGGAAAGGAAAGTAAGAAAATCGACCAACAATTTTCTCAGTGCCATGCAACTGATTAAATAGTGGTCAATTGGGTAGTGACAGGATGGGGTCAGGACCCAACAAATTTGGCCTGACCGGCGCATTTTTTGGGAATGGGGGGTTTATTCTTTGGGAACCAACATTGCAAAATTTGGCGGCAGGCCGAGTCTCTGTTGGTTTGACCTCAAATGTCCAAACCAGGGCTCAACTATGTTTCTGATGATTAGCATGATGGCGTTTGGCCCAACGGGTGATGGGAATCCCCCAAGGCCATCCCTTATAGGGTCGGGTCCATTTGGTTGGGAATGGGTTTGGGATGGCCAACCCACCCGCGCTCAGTCATTTAACTGTTCATTAGGTCAACAACAGCACATTGGGCGCAACGCCCAAATTACTATTTGAGGGCTTTGAACCCTCATCAATAGTGCCCAATATTTGTTCAACTGGTCTGGAGATTGAATTGGAACCGTAGAGCGATCCAGCCAATATCTCATTCTTCATGCTTTTACAGTCATTCAAATTTTGGGCATCAGCCAGATTGCCAGCTGAATTAGACCCAACCAATTTCAATTTGATAATCTCAGCACAGATTTCCTAATTTCCCACAACAGTTCTGCTGAGGTAAGTGTGGGTATTGGAGGTGGGATTCAAAGCAGACAAGCTGTTACCCATTGCTCATCTACTATGTGTGCGAGGTTGCCCTGAGTGATGAGAGGTACCGCCATCCTCTTTGGTGTCTTTTTATTTGGGAATGGGAAGATGGCCCAATTGAGAGCCAAAGGATGTTCCCTGAGACTTACATTACCCTTTCCTTTTTCCAAAGGAATGGCACCCCCACTAGGAAATTGCGCCAGGGCCACATTCTTGTGTGCTTTAGGTAGCTTGATAGCCATAATCCGCGATTTTCTGAGGAGGGCGGGTGGCCCCAGGGTGGGATGCGTGGAAAGCTTCGACCAGGGCCATGCAGTTTGCGCAATCGCATGCCTTGACCCAACTATTTTTGTAGGCCGGGTATCCTTCCCAGGCCATGAGATATTGGACTGAACGTCACGATTTGCGAGATGCCAAGATAGCCTCTACCTCAGCTTCTTCCTCGTTATTGATAACAATCAGTTCCAAGTCCATGGGAATTACACTCTTGAAAGGTGACAATTGGGAAACATGGAAGACTGGGTGCTTCTTCCAATGTGCAGGAAGCTTCAGGTGGAACACCCCGTTACCCAATACTTCCTCCACTAAGTGAGGACCTGAACGCTTACTGGCGAATTTTCAGGAAGGGGTTTGAATTTGCAAATGATGGGTATTAAGCATGACGTAGGAACCCACCATAAAGTCATGACCTGGAAGGCGATTATGGTCTGTGAATTGCTTATAGTCATCAATGGCTTTGGTGAGGTGTTCCCGCACTAAGGCTTGAGTTGATCGAATATGAGTAGCATGATCCGCGGCAGCTTGAACCTCAGGTCACAAGCATGTCCCGACTGAAAATGATGGGTTATAGCCCAACGTTGCTTCATATGGTGAAAACCCCGTGGATACGTGGATCCTATTATTGTATGCAAATTGAGCGAGAGGCAAGTCACCGGACTAAGTATCCTGCACTGCTGCGGCATAGCAACACAGGTATTGTTTGAGTACTTGATTAACCTGCTTGGTCTGACTGTCAGACTGGGGGTGATACGCCGTGGATTGATAGGGGTTATCTTCAGGATTAATAGGATTTCACTCCAAAAGCGTGTGGTAAACTGAGTACCCCAGTCACTAATGATTTCCTGGGAAGACCAAACATCAAAAACACATGTCATATAAAAAGATGGGCGGTTTCTTCTGACATAATCGTAGAAGTGTAAGGAATAAAAAGGGAAAATTTTGTAAAGCAATCCACCACTACCATCACCACTGTGAACCCATTAGAACAGGGGAGATCAATGATAAAATCTATGGACACTGAGGTCCAGGGACCTTCCGCCTTCTGTAAAGGGTGTAAGAGGCCATTTTTACTGGAGTGATCTGACTTGGCCCTGGCACAAGTAACACAATTGGCGATCCAAGCCAGAACCTCTTTGGTCAGTCCTGCCCAATTGAAGGTTCGCTTGATCAGATTAATGCATTTCTTGTTACCAGGATGCCCAACTTTGGGGGGGATCATGGTGTGCATGGAATACTTTCAGGCGGAAGGAGGGGGAACTCACACAAGAACGGAAGTGAATGAGCCCCTCTTCTAGGGAGTATAGGGAGTGTTTGGGACTCGAGTGAGTCAACTGCTCAACCAACTCCACGCCCTCAGGGCAGGCCATTTGACCGGCTAGCACCTGGGCCAATAATGGATCGTCAGGAGACAATGCAGTGGAGGAAACAACAGAAGGAATGATTGACAGAATCTGAGTGGCAGGGATCACAGTAACGAGATTCACTTCCTCAGGTTCCAAGGGACAGTGAGCTGGGCTACAGCTTAGGAAGTTGGGAAGGACATTGAGCGCACCTTTGACAAATTTGTATTTGAAGTTGAAACTGCACAGGTCCTGATAGGTTCAGGCCTGCCGGTGCACTAATTTTTGGGGTTTGCAGAAATATAAGAGAGTCTGGTGATCCGTATGAACTGTTAGCTCATGATGAGCACCCTGTAACAGGTATCACCAATGAGTTAAAGCCCATGCAACAATCGCCAGTCCCTTATCATAAATGGCCCAACATTGCTTCGTAGTGGTGGATTTTTGGGAAAAATAAGTAACCAGATGTTCAAGACCATCGTGGTCCTGAAGCAGCACCGCGTCCACTGCTACTGACGAAGCATCACATGCAATGATATACAGTTTGGTGGGATCAGCACGTTTCAAAATGGGAGGAGACACAAACACCTCCTTGATCGATTTGAAAGCCTGCTGGCATTTGGAGGTCCAACAAAATGGTACATTTTTTCCAGTGAGGGGATGGAGCGGAGCGGCCAACTGGGAAAGTGCGGGGGAAAATTTTTCAAAAGAACGATAGTTCCCAAGATACTATGAAGTTGCTTCTGTGTAGTTGGAGTTGGCCATTCTCAGATCACATCTAATTTGTTGGGAGGGATAGTGACACCTTCTTTGAGAATCAGATTTCGAAGAAATGTGACCTCTTCCTTATAAAACTCGCATTTAGAAGCTTTGAGGAACAGCCCTGCTTTATGCAAAGTGACCACCACCGCTTCCAAGTCGATAGCATGTTGTTCAGGAGTTGGGGAATAAAATAGGATATCATCAATATATGCAATAGCACAAGAGAACTGCAGATCCCCTAACGCGTTATCAATCATTCGTTGAAATGTAGCAGGAGCATTTTTCAACCCAAAGGGCATTACGCGAAATTGAAAAATGCCTCGCCTCATTTGGATTATGGTTAACCATTCCTGTCCTTCCATCACCCAAATTTGGTTGAAAGCGTTCACCAAATCCAGTTTTGAGAACACATGGGATTTGCAATTGCCTGACTGATTGTCTGCTCTAAAGGCAATAGATAGGGATCTGTAACTGTTATTTTGTTCAAGTGACTGTAATCTATGCAAGGACGAAGTGATCCATCCGATTTTCTTGCAAAGACAATAGGGGAGGCGACAGGGGAAGTTTCTTTATACAACCAACCTTTTTTTAACATGTTGTCCAACCAGGTATTGAGTGCAACCTCTTCCTCCGCTGTATGAGGATAAAACGGGCAGGTAATGTTCACCAATTCCACGGTTGTCCAAAATCTACAATCATACCTAGTATGTTTTGGAAGTCAGTCCGCTTTTTCCATGTTGAAGATTCCCCAATATTGCATTAAGCTTTTGGGAAAATCAGCTGGAATGCCCATGGAGGTAACTAAGGTAGTGATAGAGCTGGTTCCTTGTATTTTTTGAGGGTGTTGATCAAAGGGAACTCTCCCTCTGAATCACCATTGGTAAATGACAATGTATTAGACTCTAAATGAATCTTCACATGTTGTCGACACTACCATCCCACACCCAGGATCACTGGGAATACTAAGTTCAGCATGGCTGAAAAATGATCGCAGAAGTTATATTGGTGGATTTAGAAGTGTATCAATTGGTGAACAATATATGAAGATTGGTAAGCAGAAGAGGCCACTAGTACTGAGGAAACCCACATCCCTTTCCAGTTTTAATTGCTGTGCCAACTCAACGCTCATGAAGTTCCCCACTGCTCCAGTATCGACCAGAGCTTCAAAGGAGACATGATGTGGACCAATACTGATTTTCATAGGGACAAGGAAATAAGCAGAATTCTGTTTATTAGGAGATTTGACCAACCCATGGATGACTGAAGAAATAACGGGTATTTCTGAACCAGGGTCAGGGTTCTTGGCTGGAGCGAAAATTGGAAGTACAAGAGCGGGAGAAATCATTTCTTCCATCTGGGCTTGAACAGAATCATTCATAGTTAACTCTGGAAACGCCAACTTGGACTCGGGGGTTATGGCAGGGTTAGGGCCCATTTCAACTGCTATTCTGGTATTGGGCGCACCGTCTGCATCTTTGTTAGGAAATCCTATTTATAAAGTTCCCCTTCTGATATGGGGAAACGTGGCGAGGTAACGCTTTGATAGTAGTTGTGGTGGCACATATTTGATTTACTGATTCCTGGATAGTTGACCAGGCCACATGATGAGCAGAAGCCAAATCCAAGCTCGCTCTAAAGACTGCCTGAAGCATATTGATAGATAAGCCCAACGTGGAAGCCAGCTCACAAAAGTTAGAAATTAGAGAAGCCAAACAAGGGGCTTCAGCCATGGTTAGGAGTAGTCTGAATAAGTGGTCTGATTGGGACACATGGGGTTTTAAAGCAGTTAATACAACAGCCACCAGGGGAATGGAGTCTCCTTCTTGTGAGGAAGAACGCAAAAGGCTTCTCACCCAACGGTGGGCATCACCGTCCACGGTGTCTAACAACGCGAGACCTTGTTGGGCATGAGATATTGCAGAAGCGTTACTGAGTGCAATTATTGTCCACATTTGTACTTTGGTGAGAGCGTCGAGAACCTGATTGGCGATCTCTTGGGAGGGGATACTTGATCCCTTTTTGGTCCAGAGGAAGTAAGAGAAGATACAATCTGCACATCTTGGATGGCTTGAAGAAAGTTTCTCGAAAATAGAGCGGATGCTTTCCTGAAGTCAAAAAGTGACCAAACGAACAACAAACAACACACAACTGAATGTACATTCATCTGGTAGAGGGTAACCACAGCGTCACCTAATTCGAAAATCAAGGTGGAAGTGGCTGGAAGTAATGGTTGGTCTATTATGTCATGAAAATGGCAGAAGAAGTTTAGACTGGCCTTCCAGTCAGGATGTGTGAACACCCAAAAAGCAAGCCAGAATGCCAGAGGCATTGCTGACCATATGACATGATATGGAGCTGGGAAATGTGATATCACAAAGTGGTGGTGTAACAACAGGGTAAGGAGTGTCCCAACGGCAAACCACACTGAACCCATTCCCAACTCAGTGGTTCTAACTGCAGGAGGTGGGATTACTGGGGCAGTCTCGACGAGATTCTTAGTTTGAGAGGCCAACTCATTGGGGGCAATAGGGAGATGGGTTCTATCTATCCATTGTTGTACATAGGGCCATAAAATCCCCATGTATTGTTGTTGGAAATTCATAAGAGCGGGGTTGTAAGACCAAAAGTGTCTGGCTCGCTGGACCCAATCGATGATAGAGGGAGCCATGGTGACCAAAAGAATTGGCAAAGTCCACCCAGTTTGTGGGGGCGATGAGCCACTAGGTAAATGCCATCTGGGATGCAGTTAGAATGGAAAATAAAGAAAATTTGATTTTTTTAGCAAAAATTTATTGGGAAAGGAAAGTAAGAAAATCGACCAACAATTTTCTCAGTGCCATGCAACTGATTAAATAGTGGTCAATTGGGTAGTGACAGGATGGGGTCAGGACCCAACAAATTTGGCCTGACCGGCGCATTTTTGGGAATGGGGGGTATTTTTCTTTGGGAACCAACATTGCAAAATTTGGCGGCAGGCCGAGTCTCTGTTGGTTTGACCTCAAATGTCCAAACCAGGGCTCAACTATGTTTCTGATGATTAGCATGATGGCGTTTGGCCCAACGGGTGATGGGAATCCCCCAAGGCCATCCCTTATAGGGTCGGGTCCATTTGGTTGGGAATGGGTTTGGGATGGCCAACCCACCCGCGCTCAGTCATTTAACTGTTCATTAGGTCAACAACAGCACATTGGGCGCAACGCCCAAATTACTATTTGAGGGCTTTGAACCCTCATCAATAGTGCCCAATATTTGTTCAACTGGTCTGGAGATTGAATTGGAACCGTAGAGCGATCCAGCCAATATCTCATTCTTCATGCTTTTACAGTCATTCAAATTTTGGGCATCAGCCAGATTGCCAGCTGAATTAGACCCAACCAATTTCAATTTGATAATCTCAGCACAGATTTCCTAATTCCCCACAACAGTTCTGCTGAGGTAAGTGTGGGTATTGGAGGTGGGATTCAAAGCAGACAAGCTGTTACCTATCGCTCATCTACTATGTGAGCGAGGTCGCCCTGAGTGATGAGAGGTACCGCCATCCTCTTCAGTGTCTTTTTATTTGGGAATGGTAAGATGGCCTGATCAAGAGCCAAAGGATGTTCCCCGAGACTTACAACCCTTCACGTTGGATTTTTAGGCCAATTTGGAATTCTATAATTCTAACTTAAGCTTCGCCTCTGACTTTCAAATTCCACCTGAGGCCTTGCAAAATAACATAAATCAATTACTTAAAGAGACTCTAATCCCTGGAATACATTCTATTTGATCCTGATCAAATGCAGTACCTTCTTTATTGTGATAAGTGCTGCAAACCTCTCAAATGCCAGGGATTAGCTCCAAACAATATCTACAACAACTTGTACATCCTACATTATACCACTTGCTACCTGTAGTTGGAATGCACCATTAATTAATGCTCAATTTACTAGAAGGACTTTAATCCTTGAATAAAAATATTTCTGAGTTTTTCATGTCAGCCTCTGAGTTTAGCTGAGATAATCGTGATGCTATTATTAATAATTGAACTTTCCTCAATGAATACAACAACATCTCATTCAGTTCAATCATGGGATATCAATTTAATTGATGTACAGTTTCAAAAAAAGGTTCAAGAGATCCAGAAGGAATGTAGAGAGGGTGTTTCCCAACTCTCTGAGCGTAGCCAATCAATGGAGGAGGAAATTAGAACCTGTCTTTTTCAATTGAAACACTTTGTACTTAGGAATTCAGCTCTGGGTCATGAAGTAGAGAAAACCTCTGGAAATATGGGTCCTCCTGGGGTAGAAGGACCTCGTGGGCCACCTGGAGATGTAGGGCCTCGTGGACCTCCTGGAGCTGATGGGCCCCATGGACCCCCAGGTGCAGATGGACCTCGTGGACCTCCAGGCACTGATGGTCATTCAGGATCTTATCAGCAAATTAACTCTCTCATGAACATGATGATCCACTTATGTGAACAATTCTCTAAGGTTGCCAAAGAATGCAGCCTAACCCCCGATGGGGTACCAATTGACCCCCTTTTGACTCTGCAGTCCTTATCCAATGAATTGATCAATTTGGGAAAGTGGGCCAAGGACACTGATATCTTATTACATGCTTGTGAATCAAAAGGGGAATTGCTCCAAGCGAAAATCGAGACTCTGGAACTCAAGTACAATGCACAAAAGGAACATATTTTTGAGCTATCTCGCCGACTAGATGAAAAGTAGGGCATGCAGACCTGAATTGATGGATTAATGAAATTTGGATGGAAGCTGTTGGTCCTTACCCTCAATTTTCTTCTCAAGCTTCAGATTCTGCTTCTTATGTGTCTAATCAATATGAACAACCCGGAGTGCATGTTTTGACTACCAATACTCCTATGAGTTTCAAGCCAGTATTCAAGGACAAATACTCCCCAGGGGAAGGCAGCATTATCGCATTTCTATATTTGTATGAAAAGGCATTAAGTGTGGCCACAGATCACCAAAAGATGAATTACTTGCCTAATTGCCTTACTCATTTGGCTCAAGATATTATGGTTCCCCACTTAATGACTTGCTCTACTTGGGCTCAAGTCAAAGAAGCATTGATCAAAGAATTTGGAAGTGAGCAGACCCTATCTTCACAAAAACAGGCCTTTATGGGTATACAGCCCTACCAAAATGAATCTATTGAGGACTTTGCTCATTGGTTCTATTGTGAAGCTTAAACTCTTGTAGCCTGTGGTCAGTTAAACTTGGACGATGTAATAACTACAGTTCTGTCAGCCTTTACTACTAGGACGCAAATGCAAGTTTATCTGATCAGTGTCAAAAAGAATTTCTTAAGTATTTTGGATATTAAGGAGGCCTTTTTGGAGTTGCCCCCTCAATTCTCCAAAAAACGCCAAGTTTATGAGTCTCTTAGACCTAGTTGCCAAAAGTCTTTGCCATGCCTGAGAACACTAGAGCGATCCAGTGTATTTACTGTCATTGCTACTTTCATACTGAGGATCTCTGTTTTAAAAAGGAAGCAGATGAAAAAAAGAAAAGATATAAGACCAATAAGATTCTTTACCTTGATAATGATGTGAGTGCACAGAAAGAGCAGCAAAGTTCAATTGAGTGTAATAAAGAAGACCATTCTTCTTATTCCTTGCCCTCCTTATTGGCATTATCCTCTCAGTTTGGAAGCACCATTACCCAAATTAATTTCCGAGTAAATAAAATCAATGCCAAGGCTATCATAGATACTGGGTCCTCAATGAATGTTGTCTCCTCCAAATTGGTCAAATGGATCAAATTAACCTCCAATATTTCTCATTATGAAGAATATGGCACCGCCGGCCCTCAGAGTACTTAGTCTATTGGAGCTTTTTCATCATTTCCTCTGAAAATTGGGAAATTAACCTTTACTATTCAAGCAATTGTGCTTAATAATTTGAGTTATGATTACTCTTGGGAAATCAATTTTTATGAGAATTTGACGAAATTATCAACTATCCTGACTCGTCATTGTCTCTCTTGGGATGATGAGTTCCCTTACTTTTATCTGATCATGCTTCCACTTGGCATTGGTTATGTCTGCTAGAAGGAACTAAAAGGTCTTATTTACTTCAGTATCAGGTTGAAGATCCTCATGTAAAATTACCTCCTACCATGGCTGATATTGAAGAGGGAGTGCCTATTTTTCTCCTGAAAAATTAGTTATTCCACCAAAATCACAAGTGATCATTAATACTTCTTTGCACTTTTTAATTCCCAAAGGGCATTTGCTACAAGTCTAGGGCACTGTCAATCCTTCTGCCAAAAAACTCTTGCCCTGTCCTGGAATATTGGATTATGTTTACTCAGTCTCTTAATCTGTCTTGTTAGAGAATCTTACTGATGTGCCAAAACTGGTAGATTGAGAGCGCCCAATTGCTTAGTCAAGCTGTTACCCTTATCTCGTATCTATGATGTTAAACCCTTTGGGAGTTTACAAGACTTTGGATTGGAGAGTGATCAGGAAATACTTACTGTGGGACCTGCTATTGGGAAACATCTCTCTAAGGAACAGGAGAAACAAGTACTTCAATTATTGGACGAATATTTCAACATTTTTGCTAGGCATACTTGATTTTTGGGAAGATGAAAGATGTAGTGCACACTGTTGAAATTGGTGATCACTTTCCTATTTATGCGAAGCCCTATAGTAAATCCAAAGTAGAAAAAGCTCAGGTTACTAAGGAGTTAAATCAATTGCCGGAGACTGGACTATTGAAACCCTCCAATAGTCCCTGGGCATCCCCATTGTTGTTGGTTAAGAATAAAGATGGTTTTCATTGAGTTGTGATGGATTATCATCGATTGAATGCTATTACCTGACGGGACTATTATCCCTTATCTAGGATTGATGATTCTCTTAGATTGTTGGCTGGATCCACCTATTTTTCGGCCATGGACCTAGCCAGTGATATTGGCAAATCAAACTGTCTCCAGAAGATTGTGCCAAGTGTGCCCTGATATCGAGTGAAGTGTTGTTTGGACCAACTTGCATGCCTCAAGGCCTAAGCAATGCCCCCTCAACATTCCAAAGGGCCATGGACAGTATGCTCCAGGATTTAAAGCTTACTTGTGTTCTGTTATATCTTGACAACATTACCATGTTTTCCAAAACCTTTACTGAGCATTTAAACCATTTAAAAGAAGTATTCAGCCGAATTTGGGGCTCTTCCTTAAATCTCAAGCCCTCCAAGTGCTCATTCTTTCAAAATGAAATGGACTTCTTAGGACATCAGGTTTCAGCTAAAGGGATTTGACCCTTGCAGACAAAGTCTCAAGCCATCCAACAGATGCCTCCTCCCTATTCTTTACAGGATACTATTCTTTCTCAGTATGGTTGGGTATTATCAGCAATTTATTCCCAATTTGCTGATATGGCTGAACCCTTATTTTATCTATTGCAAAAATGAAGTGTTTTTCGAGTGGGGATCAGCTCAATAACAGTCTTTCAATTCTCTGCGTACCGCCTTGATGAAGGCACCTGTTCTAATTCACCCCCAGTTTGATAAGCCTTTCTTTCTACATATGGATGCAAACAATGTTGCTATTGGGGCTATTTTATCTCAGTGTGATGAAGAAAATAAGGATCATCCTATAGCTTACTATAGCAAAACTTTGTCAAAGGCCAAACGAAATTATAGCGTTGCTGAGCGGGAATGTTTGGCGGTAATTTTGGCTATCAAGCATTTTCAGCCCTATTTATATGGTACCCATTTCACCGTTATTACCAACCATTCCTCTTTACAATGGCTGCAGAATATGGAGAATCCTGATGGGAGGTTGGCCCATTGAGCTTTATGATTGCAAAATTACGATTTTACCATTGTTCATCGCTCAAAACTCAGCATTAAAATGTGGATGGGTTATCCCGACTACCTATTCTGACCTTGGAACCAGAAAAGGAAGAACGCTTGTATAATCTTATTGGACAACCATAATTATGGGATTGAGAGACTGAAGAGGATTGAGCCTATCTAAAATAAATTACCAAGGATACTATGATTCAAGATGGAGCTTTGTATAGAAAGTCAAGTCTAAGTGGTTGCCCTTATTACATCCCAACTCTAGGTTTCATGCTGTAATAGAAAGGTCATGAACAAGTCGGTCATAGCGGCTTAAAGAAGACTCAAGAATGGTTGAAGACTGGATCTTATTGGAACAACATGACTGAGTTCATTTGAGAGACCCTTGACTCATGTCTTATCTGCAAAAGCCATGGAACTATTAGCCCTACATATCAACATTAAGTTATCCCCCAACTAAGGTGTTTGAGGTAGTCAGCATTGATGTTGTAGGTCCTTTTCCTCGGGGATTGCATGGCCATCAGTATATCATTAAGCTGTCAACCATTTAACCAAATGGGTTGAGGCCATTTCCATTGCTACCTCTTCAGCTAAGACTACAGCGTTATTCCTATATCAACATATCATTTATCAACATGGGTGTCCCTAGGTCCTTATGTCAGATAATGGGACTAATTTCACCTCGCAACTTAGACAAGAGTTATCCAAATTGTTTAACATTACCCAGCTATTTTTGTCCCATTTAACCCATCTACAAATGGGGCAATTGAACGAGTTAATGGGACCCTGGTCTCGATTTTAAGGAAAATGGCCTCAACTAATCTGATTCAGTGGAATTTTTATTTGCCTAGTGCCTTGTTTGCTTATTGGATAAGCTATCACCACATTATCAAGATGTCCCCAATTAAGTGTATATATGGGCGGGATCCTTCAGTCCCTTCTAGTGTTCAGACTATCCTTGAAGAAAGCATCCCAGAAAATTCTGACTTAGTTATGAGGAATTTGTCTGATGAGATTATCTGCCTGCAGGCTCAAGCAATGAATTCAATTGAAACCACCACTCGAAGAGAGACTCTATGAAGCAATCAACATAAACCAATCTTACCTGAATATCAGATTGGAGATTATGTTATGTATTATCATTCTCAGACTGGTGCGCGGACTGAAAAGCTGGGAACTAATTGGTCTGGTCCTTATAGAATTATATTTTAAAAATGATTAGAATATTCGATTGTTCATACTGATACTGGTATTATGGTAAATCATATTCATCCTAGGTTTTTAAGAATTCATCCTCTACCACAATCAAATCTTGAGGGGGAAAGTGTCAGGATTTCACTGAATTCGCATATCTCTAAAAATCCTCTTCCTCAATTCCCCTGACATCATCAGAAGAAGTGAGCAATCTATTGCAAGCTATCAAAGTTAATGATCAATTGGATCCTGATCAACTGATTGAAAATTTGATTGCGCAGAGATTAATTCACTTTAATAGATTATGAGCCATAAAAAAGCCTATAAATATTTCCTCTTTTCAAAAATAAAAATTAGGTTGAGTTTAATCTGTATTTTCTTATTTACTTCATTGCATTTTTGGAGAATCCGCCCAGTGTAACTTCAAGATACAACCTGCCCCATTGGAAGTGTAATTCAAAACTTCCAGATTTTGGGATGTGATTTTTATCCACAGTGGGATCTTGCCCTTTGCCAGTCATCAGCGGCCTCCATGGGAACTCCCTCAAACCTCATCAACGGTCAATCAATAAGGACTAACAAATCAACTGGGCCACCGCCTCAAATTATCATAGAGCTTATACTGGAACCAGGCTCTCCTGGCCCTCGAGCAGTTAGGTGCACATATGTACCATGATTTCCCATACAAAAGGAGTGACCCTGGCATCAACCCCTGCTGACACATCCAAGTCCACAATGGAAGTATTGTTAGCTTCCACCTCAACCCTCTGAACAGACCCCAATTCATCCTCACATCTTTGTGCATATGCTCCTGCCTTATAATGTGAACACAAGGTGCTTCGGCAGGACTTTAAACACCTAATTTTTCAGCAAAAAATCAAAAATGGTGTGGTGTGTTCTACAATGGTTGTATAAACCATGTTTGAACTGGTCCCACCTTCCATCACAAGTGCTGCCCACAATGTGACAACCCAATTGACACTCACCTTCACCAATTCTTTACCTGCTCCTTTTTGGACCAAATTATGAGAATTATTTAAGAAGAACTCTGGATAGTGTATCCAATTCTAGACATTATGTTTGACTGCTTGCTCCCCAACTTCCCTGATCTCTCCAAATCCTAGAGTTTGCCATAGTGATAAGTACTATTCCTAAAATTAGTACCTCTGCACTGCTTTCAACTCTAAGCTGTGGAAATTACCCCCAATGTTTACTCATTTTCAGGTGCACTTTGAGATGGCCCTTAAGAGCTCTGCCACTTTGCCAACTGTCAATTGATCCATACAAACTGATTCCTAGCTCTTGCAGACTACTCCCCATCTGCTTCTTGATCCACCTTTAAACCTTTTTCTCCGCCTCAGCTCTTGGGTTTTTAGGCGTAGACTATTAAACTCAGTGAATCCCCCTTAGTTGGCAACAACTAGTACTAATAAAGGGATTAGACACATAATCTATAAGGCTTGTTGTCAGGTTTTTGATAGTTCAAAAGAATCCTTGACTTAGGGGCTTCCAATTCATTATTTACTTTTGGCCATCTCAACTAACCTTTACTATAATTAA
>JAKSZP010012515.1:0-41091 GCA_022478985.1 Massospora cicadina
CCTGGATGCTTTAGACATCCCATATGATCTCACAAAATTAAAGACAATATGGAGGCTAATACATCATCTGTTCCTTCAGCCAATGGTAAGAGCTAACACATGGTGTTGCCTTAGAAGAGCCTACAGAACAACAGATCGCTTCAACTCTCTTCATGCAGGGTGCGCAGTGTTTGGAGGGGATGGCACCCTACACCACCGCCTTGAAGAATGCCCCCCATCTAGAGCCATATGGCAGAAAAATGCGCTCCTGCTAAGGACCCAAAATAAGCATTAATTATAAATCTCCAGGAGCCATTTCAGGCTCCAACTCAAATCCCTGATACCACCTACCCTCTGCTCCCTGATAGTTACCATTGCAATGTGGATAATCCACACCATAGCACTGGATGCTTTAAAGGAATTGTACCCACCATCCATGGAACAATCAGAAGACTCCACCTACACTTACTGGAACACTTCCAAGCCTGGCTATATGGATACATGAAGACAAGGCAACAAAGGCTCGTTGAGTCATTGAACCCAGTCTGGTTTATTCACATGGAACATTTCCTCCACATCTGCTCCATAATAGGGGAACCCCTTCAGAGTAGCGCACTAAACCCCCCATACCTGGCAGTACCAGCTGGCAACAGGGGTAGCTCGTCTACTCTGGGGTGTCTAATTTAGTTACACTTTGCCTCCCCTATCCCATTATGTATTTTGCTATTGCCATCCCCTGGTCAGCTTACCTCATTTAAATAAAAATAATCCAGAACTTTCCAAGTTTCTAAAGTTTCATCAGGTCAGAAGCTACTTTGTACAATTTTTGTATACTTATCATAACTTTTAACCAACAACTCACACTGGCTAGATTTATATCTATTGGGATATGGTCCATTCATTATAGTCCAGAAATTTGGCTTTTAATCTTATTATAAATTTAAGTTATTTCTTTGGATCAGCAATACAGTTTCTTTGGCAAAAATTAAAGTGTATTTTTTTCTGTCTGTCTGTCTGTCTGTCTGTGTGTGTGTGTCCTTTCTCCATTGAGTCTGATTGTTCAATCATTTGATGATTAACTGAGAATCATATATTCAATTGGAATATCCACTAAATAAACCAAATTATACAGTGATCAACTGTATTCTCCTTTCTCTATCAAATTATAAATCTAAGTTATTTTGCCAAGGTGTTGAGTATTATCAAATCAATTGAACAATTTAACAGATTTCTAACCTGAAACTAAGAAAAAACAATAAATGATAAATGATTAAGCTTATCATTAACTTAAAATTGCAAGTTGAATTCCTGGCTCAGTATTTTTATCCTTTTAATTTATTATTATATTCCATTCACTTTATATATTAATATTAAATAGATTTAGCTGAATAATTAAACAATCAACAAATTTTTTAACTAAATCAAATAAACTATTTAAAAAAAGTAGTAAATTAAAATAATTACTAACATCAACCAAAAACAACTAAACTAGTAAATCAACTAGTAAGATGACAATCAGTGAGTTGAGTTTGAGATTAGGCCAATTGAATATATATCAACTAAATTTAGTCAGATAAAAAATGATAATTTAAAATAACTATCAACTCTATACTCAAAATCATTAGATTGATCAAACTAGCTATTAGATGGAGGTCAGCAAGTTGAGTATATAACTTTAACTATAACTATTAATTGAATAAGCTATAAGCTAATAAACTCACCGTACCAGTGATCCAGTGCTTTACCACCCTACAAGGGGCTCTATTTTTTGTAGCACATAAGTAGCTAATGACATGTACATTTATATGCTAAGTACTTCGTGCACTTTTGAACTATGCAAGTTTTAATCCCATGTTGCATTAAGGTACAAAAGGCATCCAGTGGCCAAAAATTAAAGGGAGTAAAAATAGCATATTGCTTTGATACTTATCTTTGTAAATTTAGATTCAGTCTACTATTTATATTTAATACATTTTATATTTGCTAATCAATAAAAAACTGTATACTCAATTGTGGGATCCACCAACAGATGCCACAAATATTTCTCAAAATATATAAAACTTACCTTTAAAAAAAAAAAAAGTAATAATAAACGCTTTTTTTAAAGTTTTTTATTTTTACTATTATTTGTGTGGGGCAAGCCAGAAAAAGATCCCCTATTTGATACTAGTATTTCATATTTAAACTAGTTCAAATATTGGGGCCATGGGAATTTAGGGCTATAGTATCAAAAAGCTTAGTCATCCAAATTAGGAAAGATAGGCTTTGGCCTATCAGAATGAGGGAAAATATTCTGGGGCAGAACAAACCTGTGTGGTAATGATTTGATAAATTGCACCCAATCACCAGTGGGTAAAATCTTTCACACCTTGGGGGACCTCCACCATGCCTAGAAAAGAGGGGGTCCCCACTTAGGAAGTGGAATGGAACAAGATGCAGCTGAGGGGGAACCATGTGATGGATGCCCCAAATTTGGCTGAGGAGTCAGAGCAATCCAACTATCAGTTTTTACCTTAATAAGCTGATTTTGATTATAAAACATGTTTTCCCAATGGGTAGGGTTCCACTGAGAATCCGCCAGGGTCTTTTGGCCAATGGTACTCATATCCTCATTAACCATAGTATTGTTAGAAGATCAGACATGTAATTGGCCAATTGTAGTAGTGGATTTGGGGGCATTTTTACCTCCAACATTCTTTTTCAAAAGTTGAGAAGGAGAATGTCTGACATTGCCCCCCTCAAGAATGTTGGGGGAGTGTAGGGCCGTAGGAAGCGGCCATGTACCCAGTTTATGGTAACTCCTGTAGCCAAAGACTTTATAGAATACTCATTTCCTCTCTTATATGTGATGGTAAATGGCCCCTCCCAGATTGATCCAAGTTTGCCACTTTGAGGAGTTATGCAATTGTGGTAATATAAGACCATATCTGACACTTGGAATGAAGGTAGGGGAGCCCAAAGCTCATTGGCAGCTTGGCCTTCTTTAGTGACCGTTTTGGCTAGGTTGGTCATAGCCTCTGATTGAAGCTGAATGATGCGGTTAGCTAACCTTTGCATGGCTTTCTCAGGCTCCTCTCCACTAGAGAAGACATCCTTAGCTAGAAGGGCAGGTATGCCTGGTTCCCTGCCATACAAAACTCGGAAAGGGGACATTTTCAGAATCTGGTGATAGCTAATTTGGTAAGCCATAAGAGCACTAGGGAGATAATGATCCCAATGAAGGGGATCAGACGAGGCCATTTTCCATAAGATGGAAACCAAAGTGCCATTGCTCGCTCCACTGTACCATTGGTTGATGGGTTATATGGAGCTGAGAATAGTTGCTGGGCTCCCATGGAGGTAGCCAAGATTTTGACTACTCTGGAGGTGAAGTTTTTTCCATTGTTGCAGAGTAGTACTTGAGGGCACCCATGTTGAGTGAAAATATTTTGATGGAGAAAGGTGGCAGTGGCCTTAGCAGTTTGGGCTGGAAGCGCCACAGCTTCAACCCACTTCGTGAAATGGTCAATACCTACCAAGATATATCTGTTTCCACCTGTGGTCTGAGGAAGCGGCCCTACTACATCCAAGCTTATGGTATGGAATGGCTGTTGCGGGGTAGTTGGCTGATATTGGTATCTAGTCTTGAACTGAGACTGCTTCTTACACGTAAGGCAAGCATCCAAGACTTCAATGATGGCTTCCATGATTCCCTCCCAAAATACCGATCCTTAATCCACTCATAGGTTTTCTTTGCTCCTCCATGGCCTAAGGTTGAATGAGCTTCCAGGATAACAGGTACACGTTCTGAGGGCCATAGGTAAGGCAACCACTTCGCCCCTACTTGTTTATACAACTTCCCATTTTCTACTTTAGTGTTATGGGAGTGCCAGGCCAACATCCTCTGTATGGGCTCATCCTCATCCTCCCAGTCATTTGGGGTCATTAAAAGATCATACAGCCGCTCCGCTTCACTGTTATCTAAGTGGAGGATGGGCAGCTGAGTTAACCCATCAACATTCATGTGATGGGTTCCAGCGCGGTGTTCAATCTTCATGTCATAATGCTGGAGCTTTAGAGCCCAGCGAGCTAACCGCCCCATAGGGTCCTTCATGTTTTGCAACCATTTTAAAGATGCGTGGTCCATAATCACAGTGAAAGAGGTCCCATACAAGAAAGGGCGGTAATGCTTCACTGCTAGTAGAATGGCAAGACACTCCTTCTGGTAACACTATAGTTGCGTTCCGCCTTTGATAGCATCTTACTGAAATATGAGACAGGATGATCTACCCCTTTTTCATCCAGTTGGGCTAGGATGGCCCTGACGGCGTAGTCTGAGGCGTCTGTAAACAAAATAAACGGTTTTCCATAATCAGGATGCCTTAGGATAGGCCGTTTTTGTAGCAGCAGCTTCATTGTTTCAAAAGCAGCCTTCTGTTCAGTGCCCCATTGAAAAGGGATATTCTTCTTCAGTAAACGAACAAGGGGCTCGCTGAGTTGGGCAAACTTAGGGATGAACTGATGGTAATACCCCATCATCCCTAGAAATACCTGTATATCCCATAGATTTTTGGGGGAGGCATTCTGGCAATCGCTTCAACCTTATCTTGTATGGGTTGGATACCCTCTTGAGAAATGGAATGTCTGAGGAAGTCTAATTTCTTTTGGAAAAAGGTACACTTTGAAGGTTTTAACTTGATATTTGAGTTTTGTAAGCGTTGGAACACCTCCTTCAGGTGATCAAGGTGTTTGTTAAAGGACTTTGAGAATATGGTAATGTCATCAAGATAGATGATGACGCAGGTTAACTTAAGATCCTGCAAAATGTGATCCATCGCACGCTGGAAAGAGGCAGGTGCGTTGCACAACCCTTGGGGTAATCGCGTGGGTTGGAAAAGACCTTCACTGCATATCAAAGCGCATTTCTCCTGGTCTTGGGGAGAAAGATCCATTTGCCAATAGCCACTAGCCAAGTCCATGGCGGAGAAAAAGTTTGAGCCTGAAAGCTGGGCCAGGGCGTCATCAATGCGTGGGATAGGATAGCTATCCTTTTTCATAAGATTGTTTAACCTGCAATAGTCCATAACTATCCGGTGACCTCCGTTTTTCTTCTTAATTAGCAAAAGGGGGAGGACCAAGGGCTTTGTGAAGGAACTAATAACCCCGCGTCTAATAACTGCGTGAGTTCCATCCTCATTTGTTGCTCCTCCACCTTTGACTTGCGGTAAGGTTTTGACCTAATGGGATGGGCATCACCCACATTGATGGAGTGGCACCAGCCCTTCATGTGGCCATAATCATTGTCTGACTTCGAGAATATATCACTATACTCATCCAGGAGAGTATGCACTTTCTCCAACTCATCTGAGGTCAGCTCATCCGAGATATGGACGTTTGGTAAGGTACATACCAGGTTATCTGTGGGCAGGCCTAAATCTGCCATTGAGCCAATGGAGTGGATTTGTTCAACTTCCTCCACAGGGAGTAAAAACCCTCGGCCCACCTCCTGGTGCTTTCTTACAATTATGTCCTTTTTGGTGAGGTTTCCCAACAGTAGAGTAATAGGCCTCTGGTAGGCTGGGTCTAAAATGCCAGGCAATACCCGAGGCTCAAAAGGGCTAACACCCTCAATGCTTAAGAGGTGTAGTAAACAGTGGCGAGGGATTTTGAGAGTGATTTTCGTGTCTATCACTCGTTGTTCACCCAGCTTAATCACCACCTCATTGGCTGCATAAAACGGAATACCTTTGATAGCATCCACTGAATCAGGCAATTTCTTTGTATTTCGCCCAGAGGTGGTATAATGTATAGGTAAAGCGGAAAGTGGGTACTCAACCATGCAAGAGTATTCATTCTTGCTGGGTTCTTTATTGGCTAGAACTAAGGGGACTTCATAATTGAGCAATGACAGGAACCCCTGCTTCATATTGATAATACCTTCATATTCAATCATAAACTGAGTACCTATGAGCATATCATAGGCGTTGTTATCCAAAGCCACTGCGGGGGCTGATAGAATAAGCTTCCCAATATGAATGGGAAGGGATGAGTAAGCGCCAAGTGCGCGGGTGTTGTTGGGACTGGCGGTTCCAAATTCTTGGTTGTACTCCAAGTCAGGCGCAAGTTTGATCTTTTTCATCAACTTGGAGGAGATTACGTTCACTGGGGAGCCTGTATCTAGAATGGCCATCACCCAAACTTTTTGGATAACCACTTTGACCTTTGTAAGTATCCCTCCAAAATTGGGTGATAACGCTAAGACCTCCTTGAGATGAAAAGTGGAGGTAAATTTGCGCGCGGTCTTGGGGTAATTTTCCAGGATGGACTGCATGGTATGGCCATGCTGGAGAGGGCGAATAAGGTTAGACAAGACCTCATCTGCGTCGCTGGCAGTGTCAATAATGGCTGGCTCCCCTAGAACTTGGCGGAGATATGTCTCTTCAGGTATGGTAGCCTCATCTACTCCTCCAGCGTTCAAGCGATTGGGGACTTCCACTTCAGTGGGTACTCCTATGATGAAATAGCCAACCTCATCTGTACCCCCTCAGAATCATCCCCAGGGGTATTGGTAACATGAGGTATTGGCATAAGTTGTTTAAATGAGTCAGGCACATGAGATTCGTCAGCAATAGGTGTGCCTCTCCCTATGCTGACATTTCTTTTCCCTGCTCCTGTTCCTCCGCATCAGCTTTCTTTTTCCAGCACACAGCCTCCTTGTGTCCAAACTTGTAGCAGTATTTGCACTGAGGGCGTTCAGGACGTTTTGCTTTGGGTTTTTGCTCCTCAGGGCCCATTATCTGAAGGGGCTCCTTCTTGTCTTCAATAGCCAGGACCTGAGGCTTGGGCTTTGGATCCTCAATGGCTAAAACGCGAGGGCGGGATACTGCTCATGCGAGAAACTTTGGGCTTATGGAAGTCAGCGACATCTAGTAACGCCTCCTTGATATCTTGAATGGTACGGAAATAGCGTTTAACTGAGGTGATGTGCATCGCCAAAGGAGGGTGAGATGCCACTCCAGTCAAAACAGCGGCTACAGCGTCATCCAAGGTCAACATCTTTGAAGTTAACAACGTCTGTGCTTCCATATAGAATCGTTCCACAAAGGTGACCACTGACTCCCCTTTTTGGATACTCATATGCATAAAGGCTTGCTTTTTCATGCTTAAAGCCTGTTTTGAGCTGAACGTGTTTATGAGGGCCTCTTTAACCTCGGACCAGGTGCTAAGAGCATCCATATGTGGGACCATCACCTCCTGTGCCATGCGGCCCAAACAGGAAAGAATATGTTTGGCCTTCTGATGATCAGTCGCCCCTTCCATTGCCACTTCATAAACGTATAAAAATGAAGCAATGCTGCCCTCGCCGGGGATAAACTTGTCTTTGAACGTCAGTTTGAATGAACTGAAGTCACCCCTGGTAAGGGTATGAATAGCTGGAGCTTCTGTTTCTGGGGTTTCAGAGTGATAGTTTAACTGGTCAAAGGTGTGCAAAAGGTGATTGAACTGGTCTTGCATGACTTTGAGCCAGGTTTTCATTTTGGAGAGGGCTTCTTGGGGCCCAGATTCACATAGTCTCAGTTGAGCTTTGATCCCCAGTTTGTGAGTTTCAAGATCTTCCACTCGGCTCTCCAAAGCATTGACTTGGAAGTGGAGTTGTGACACCAGCGAGCTTTGGGTTATTTGAGCAGCTTCCACGGCTTCCACGCGTTTCTTCAGCTCTTCTTTCATTTGTTTACACCCTTCATCATCATGAGGGTGTGAGCTTGAGCCTTGTACTCCATCCTTGATCTGCTCATACTTCCGCTTGACCTGCATTATTTGACTAAATACTTCCTTCAACAGCACAGGGCTTTCCAGCGAAGCTTTTATCACTTTTGCTTCAGTTTCACATTCATTCAGGCGACGCGCCAAATATTTGGTATTTTCAAATGAAGCTTTGAGAGCTAGCTCCTTTTCTAGCTGAACAACCTTGGCCGCAAGGGTGGAGGTGGCGCTAGATGGTTCAAGCAGCAGATGGCGTTTGAGCTCATCAACATGTGAAAAGGCCTGGGTTAACTGTCGCTCCACCACAGCCACACGCTGTTCATATTCAACTTGAGGGGCGGAGATGGGGGCTAAAAGGTCCCGGTGCATTTGCTCATTGTGCTTTTCAAGTTCTTTAGCAAACTCCTCCAGCAACGAGAGAGTGCTAGCGGTGGAAGCGTTCAGTTCATCCCTAAAGATCTTCATGGCCTCCTCGACATACTTTACAATCCCAGTGTCCATGGTAGCAAGTTGATCATGCAGCTGAATGATGAAGTTGCGATTAGCTTCCACACCAGATCTGACTGCTCCAAGGTGTTTGGAGGTCAGTTGGTACAACTTATCATAGGCTAAATTCAGAGCTGCATGAGTATCTAGGTGTGTGATGTAGCTCTTTGTGATGGCCAGCTAAGAGATGCATCATATGGACCAAGGTGGGGTGAGCAAACTTGTGTATGTAGGTGGTCAAATTTGTGAGCTGGCTGTAGGTCTCTGGGAGGACACTAGTCTCATAGAGAAACAAGTGGCGTTCCTCTACCAATGACGCTCATTTGTGGGATGCAATGTCACCAGGGTTAAGGATGCCATGGGTAAGGTCTCTCACAGCTTTGGTGGCTGGCCAGGTGATGCGCGAGATTCAGGTATTAATATGCGCTCAAATTGTTCTTCTCCAAACGTCAAAGTGGTAGGGCTGTCCATCCAATCATCATCTTCAACTCCTTCTCCATTTTGCACCCAGCGGGTGACACTCTCCATTGCTTTAATACTTTATCAAAGTATACAGGGTGATGCCCCTGTAGTGAGCACCAGTTTGTGGGATCTGCTGATGGATGCCACAAATATTTCTCAAAATATATAAAACTTACCTTTAAAATAAAAAATAAAAGTAATAATAAACGCTTTTTTAAAGTTTTTTATTTTTTTATTATTTGTGCGGGGCAAGCCAGAAAAAGATCCCCTATTTGATACTAGTATTTCATATTTAAACTAGTTCAAATATTGGGGCCATGGGAATTTAGGGCTATAGTTTCAAAAAGCTTAGTCATCCAAATTAGGAAAGATAGGCTTTGGCCTATCAGAATGAGGGAAAATATTCTGGGGCAGAACAAACCTGTGTGGTAATGATTTGATAAATTGCACCCAATCACCAGCGGGTAAAATCTTCTCACACCTTGGGGGACCAAACCACGCCTAGAAAAGGGGGGGTCCCCACTTAGGAAGTGGAATGGAATGAGATGCAGCTGAGGGGGAACCATGTGATGGTTGCCCCAAATTTGGCTGAGGAGTTGGAGCAATCCAACTATCAGTTTTTACCTTAATAAGCTGATTTTGATTATAAAACATGTTTTCCCAATGGGTAGGGTTCCACTGAGAATCCGCCAGGGTCTTTTGGCTGATGGTACTCATATCCTCATTAACCATAGTATTGTTAGAAGATTGGACATGTAATTGGCCGATTATAGTAGTGGATTTGGGGGCATTTTTACCTCCAACATTCTTTTTCAAAAGTTGAGAAGGAGAATGTCTGACACTCTTTGATTATATTAACTGAAGTTTTAGAGTGGCAAGCAAATGCAACCAGTACATCAGTACTCTGCACTCTCAGCCACTGTCATCAGTGGAGTTTGGGATTTGAGTTTTTCTGGATATAAATTCAATGGCGCTGTGTGAGAAGTTTTGCCAAGATGTGCATAAACATTTCTTAGCCATTGTGTACGTTGCATTGCATACTTTGACCTGAGGTTATTTGGAACTAGGGGTTGAAACTGTGCTTGCAGCTTATACCTCTGCAAAGGTGCGCATGGTAGTTGACCTCCCAGAAGGTCAATGGGTTTTCATAATAAAGTGCATGCGTTAGACCAAATTGAACCAAATTTTTGTAATTTTTGATTTTCTCCCCACAAAGGTGAAACGTCAAGTCCTCAAGGGCCTTCTCACAAATGGGCTTAAACATTATGGGGACCTTCACTCTTTCAAAATGCAAAAATATGCTAATGCGGAGCTTAGCATGGGAAAGGCAATTGCAGTGCTCATCCCATCTACAATAACTGTGGAGAATTTTACTCAAATTCTGCACACCGCTTTTCTTAGTATGACGGGCATGATACCCACCCTTTCTGCATTACCGTGGACAGTGCACTGCCTATCTGCACCTTTTGTCATTCTTTTGGCCATAAAGCACACACCTGCCATTCCAGAGAGAGCGTCACTCAATATGAGGCTCTCACAGAATCAATGGGAAATGATGACGCCCAATATGAGCCCAACATTAACATTAATGCCGCCTTTTCATGAGGCGTACAGAGGTGTTATATTCAAGCTAAGCCAGTGTCCCCGCAGGAGCACAAGAAAGTCAAACAGGCCTGTAAGGCAGCGGCCAAGGTGGCAGTTATGGCAGTATCTGTAATTCCACCTGACTAGACCCAGTCTAACATTGCATCAGTTTCCACATTGGAGGAACAAAAACTATGTTTTCCAATCAGAATGGGCCCACCAACCTGCGGACCAGCTATTCAAGAGTGGTACTCATGCGTATGATCACTGTGCAATGATCAAAACTGACTCTCCCAACCCAAACTTCTCCAAGTTTTGTCAACCACCAATGGTGCACTGCGGGAGCACCACAATGTAAAAATTTGAAAAGGATACTAAAACAGAAAAAACTACCAAAAACTTGACATTACCCCTAAAAGCTATGACACTGTTGCTTCTAATACTCAAGGTCAACAAATCAAGCATGTCAAAGCAGCAAAGGAAGGATATGGGGGCCTTCCGCTTGCACCTAAGGTGTGATGGGGCTCTCCTTCACTATAGGGACGTTGAACATCTTTGGACTCAAGGCTTCTTTGTCCTGGTCTTAAAGCAGAATTTCTTAAAAACAATTTACCTGTGGACATCCTGGCAATTAAGGAAACCCACTGTTCACTAGGTGAAAGGGCACATAGGCAACCATGCTCCTTTTTTCCCTTTCTTTTTGGTCGCCACAATGTGGGGTGCTTGTAAACGTGAAACATGATTATAAATTTTTGTCCTAAAAATCCTATCTGGCTAGTCATGTTTTGGTCATGTCCTTTTTGTGGTACATTAAAATTCACAGAATAGCTAACATCTAATCCCCTACCAGTGCACAGGTTTGTTGGGAATTACTCTTGGTGGTAGCTACTCTTCCCTTTACCACCAATTCTTTCAGGGTTGATGACTTGAACTGCTGGGCAACCCAACCACTGAATGCTGGCCTCCCCACTTTCCCTCCTGCAAGGAAAGGCCGAACTTCATGCCTTGAAAGCCTCCTTAGGGGGACCATCTAGTACTAAAAAGCCTCCTTGGGCCTCTACAACACCCTCCTCTGACACACCACTTTTTCACCCAACATGTCTCCACCTCATGTGATCAACGGACAGTTGATATCTATGAAATGTATTGATCTAGCTCTTGCATCATTGTATTTTTGCCCCAAATCTTGAAATTCACTACCATAAAAATAGACTTCTAGATCATAGGACGATTTTGGTATCCTTTACTTTGACATGACCAGTAGCAAAATCTCGCCAATGAAGAAAACTTTGTCTGGAAATCTTTCTTTTCCTGATTTTTCAAGTTGGATTAATACCACAACTTTGACACAGGAGATTGTGACTTATTTTTGTGCTGATTCTATCTCCACATGGACAGCTTTAAAAAGCACACAAATTTCCCATGCACGCCACATTTTGTCTTACTGCTCCCAGGCTGCCTCAGCAGTCATTAAGCACACATTTTCGGAGGTGGACCACCTGGAGAGTAATGTCCCCAATGCAGGGTAAAGCCCTGCTTGGGATTGTAAATGGCTAAAGTGTCCGCCCATTTGAACCAACTAATTAGGGATCACAATCACTGAATTTATGTTCAGTATAAGACAAATATATTACGGTGGGCAAAACATGCTCTGCTTGCTTCTTCCGCCAATTTTTTGTGATACACCAAAGCTTTGATTTTACACAGGTTTGGTGGCCGGGCAATACCATTTCAGAAACACTAGAGGATGTGTTAGTCAAACTTCATAACTATAACTCCAAGTTGTACAAGTCTGACCTGGTCGCACCTGCCAAAATAGACAAATACCATACTTGCGCATGTATCATCTTTATTTCTAGATACCTGGAGTTGATGAATCAAATTACCCTTGACAAATTATGTCTTTCAGTTTGTGGTGCGCCGCAAAGGAAGTTCCCAGGCTCTGATTGTCTTACATATGAGTTTTACAAAATTATTTTAATAATATCTCCCCCCTGCTGCTTTCCTTAATGAAACAATGTCTCTTAGAGACATGCCTCCTACCAAGGGGCCAAGCGGCCTACAAGTTGAAGATGTCTAATAAAGGAATTAAGCTAAACCTTAAAACTGAAGACCATCTCCCTCACTAACACTGACATAAGATATTCAAAATATTGGCTAATCGCCTAGGACTAGTTGCCTCTGAGGTGATCACTCCTGCGCAATTTGGTTTCATCCCCAAGTGGTCAAATTGGAGGAAATACACACCATGACCAACGTCTATTAATCTCCAGCTAATGGGGCGCTTATGTTATTAGACCAACAAAAAAGCCTACAATAGGTTAAGATAGTATTATCTCAGGGCATGCCTTCATAAATTTTACCTCCCCTCCTGGTTCATCAGTTGGGTGATGTTGTTCACCAAATATGCCACAATGAAAGTGTGTGGTCCTGGTTCCTCAATGATTCAGTTCGCCCTCAAAGGGTCTCCCTCAAGGTGATCTTTTAAGCCCACTTTTAAACAACTTCACTTTGACCCACACCTCCACAGTGTAATGCACACCTCACTGATATAAGTGCTATACCAGGCACCAGTTAGGCACCTTGAATTCACTGACGATTCTGTGGTTGGGATCTCTGGCAATCAAGATGCATTCATACTAGAGGCATCTATTTTAGGGGTAATCCAGGTTTAGTAATGCTACCCTTAATGTCAACAAATAAAAAATCATTCTCTTTGGAAAATAACAAAAACAATGGTCCCCTACCCCCTTGGCTCCCTTCAATCTACCGTTATGGTCTCTTGTTATCTTGCCCAGACGGTCTTCTCATTCCACCCCTCTTCTAGTCCCTTTTTTATATCTAGTACCACTGATGGTCCCGTGCTTTACCTGGAAGTATGGCTGGAGGCGGAAGAGTCCGCTTCTTTATTAAGGGAGAACCACATTTTGTACAACATTACTAGTGCATTGCACCCTAAGGGGCCAACAATCTAACAGGACGGATAGTATTTACCAACTCTCTGCTCCTATCAAAAATCTAGTTTGTTGCACGTGTCATTTCTTTCACCCCATCCTTCTTTCTACTCTATACGCCCTACTCCAAGGGTGACTTAAGATAGGCCTCCCTCCCCATGTGCGCCTGGATTGCTCGGGCAACCAACCCCACCCTCTATACCCAACACTGGTCATGTGCAGCATGCTCCAACTTTGAACGTGCTCTTTGCCTCCAAAACCCACCCAATCCACAGAACTCTCAACTTACCTATATGGCCTCTCACCCCTCTGCTGCGGGCCCGCATGGGACCCTGCCCACTTTAAGAGGATTCTCCTGTATTTTCGGAGCGCTGAATGGAGTATCTACATCAGTGGCCATAACTCTCAGAGGGGTCACCCTACACCATTTCACTCAAGAAGTCCATGAGCAAGTTGTTTTACACAATGTGGTACCCCATTGTCCTCCTCCCATTGCCTGTATCATCTATCTTGACATGATAGGCATACCTTACTCTCTGAACACCCAGAAGTAGATTTAGAGGTACGCTCATCACTGTCAGGTAACGACAGAATAAGTTTAGACTGGGCTGCCAGTCAGGATGCGTGAGCACCCAAAAAGCAAGACAGAATGCCAGTGGCATTGCCGCTCATATGACGTTGTATGGAGTTGTAATTTGGGTAACAATGACTCACTGGTGTAGGACAAGCATGAAAAGAAACCTGGTAATTAATCAAACAGAAACAACCCCAAACAGCGCGAGTCTTGCTGCAGGGGATTGCACTACTGGTCTTACTACTTTGGGGTTACTGGTGGAAGGGTTTATCACTATTGTAGAGAAAAGGGGCGGATCCTTGCTTAAAAGTGAGACATTGAGGCCACGGAATTCCGATAACTTGATAAAGAATATCTTCAATAATGGGGTTAAACTCCCAGTAGTTTTGCACATTGGATCCAGTTGACAATGGTGAAAGTGATTGTAATCATCAAAATTGGTAAATCCCATCCAGTGTAGGGGCTGATGGGCCACAAAGTTAGTGCCATCAGAACTTCAGCAATAAGAATTGACATAAAATGAAAAAATTGGGTACTAGCGGGGATCTTATTTGAAAGGAAAATAAAGAGAATCGACCAACAATTTTCTCAATGTGATGCAACTGATTAAATAGTGTTCAATTAGGTAGTAGGTCCAAGCAGGGATCAGGGCCCTCAAAATTTGACCAAAAACAGCGAATTTTTGGGAGAGAGGGAAAATAAATATAATCAGAACTGACATCAAAGGATTTGGCGGCAGGCTGAGTTGCTATCAGTTTGTCCACAAATGCCTGGACCAAGGCTCAACTTCATTTCCATTGGTAGGCGTGACATCGTCTAGCCTAACGGGCAACGGGAATCCCCAAGGCTGCCCCACATAGGGCGGTCCCAATTGGTTGGAAATGGGTTTGGGATGCCCAACCTGCCAGTGCCTGGTCGCTGGGCATTCATTTGAATGAATGAGTTGCATTGGAAGCAAATTCTGATTCTTTAGATAGGGGTATCGAATTATCTGCATTAGTCCCCAAAGGTACCATCTGCTCATTGGGGATCATCCCCAATGATTTTGAGGGGTGTTTGACGTCAGCAATTGTAATGCTAGCTGACTTGATACTATTGCCGATTCCAGCTGAAAATTTGATACTTGTCCCTTCACAACTATTAGTTTTCTGATTGTCAGGCTTTATTCCCATTGTTAAGACCTTTTGTCTTTGATTTAGTAATCTCGCCAAAGATTTCCTCAATTCAGCAGACAAGTTCAGCACAGGTGAGCGCAGTTTTTGGGAGGAATCTTCATAGGGAGTGCTATTACCCAGCGCTTGTCTACCACATGGGCGAGGTTACCCAGGGTGACGAGGGGTACAACTGCCCTCTTCAGACCCTTCTTATTTGGAAATGGGAAAATTGCCCAATCCATGCAAAGGGGACGTTCCCCTGGACTTACATTACCCTTTTCTTTTTCTAATGGAGAGGCGCCACTGCCAGGAAACTGCGTGAGGTCTACATTTTTGTGAGCCTTGGGCAACTCAACCGCCATTAAAATTGCAACTTTTTAGGGGGGATGGGGAGCGTCAGTATGGGACTCATGAAACGCCTTGACCAGTTTCATGCAGTTAGCGCAATCGTGGGCCTTGACCTAACAGCTTTTGTAGGCCATATAGCCCTTCCAGGTGATGAGATACTGAACTGACCTTCGAGATTTGTGGGATGCTAAGATGTTTTCCATCTCAGCCTCCTCCGCATCCTTGATTACAACTAGCTCTGGGTCTGCGGGTACAGTCCTCTTGAATGGAAACAACTGAGAAACGTGGAAGTCGGGATGCTGTTTCCAGTGAGCTGGTAACTTTAACCAGAAAGCACAATTGCCCAAGTCTTCCTCCACCAGGTGGGGGCCCAAACGCTTGCTTGCAATTTTCTGGGAAGGTGCCTGTATCTGCAAATGGCGCGTATAAAGCATAACATATGAACCCACCGTTATGTTGTGGCCATGAAGCCGTTTTTGATCTAAAAACTGCTTGTAATCACCAATAGCTTTACGAGATGCTCCTGTACTAGGGACTGAGTAGATCAAATGTGCTTGGCATGATCTGCGGCAGCTGGGACCTCATGACGCAGGTAGGGACCAACTAAAATTCAGGGATTATACCCTAACGTCGCTCATATGGAGAAAACCCCATAGAAGTGTGAGTTACATTGTTGTAGGAAATTGAGTGAGAGGAAGGTCATTATCCCAGATATCCTATGCAGCCGCAGCATAGCTGTGCAAGTACTGTTCCAATATTTGGTTAACTCACTCAGTTTGTCCATCGGACTAGGGATGATATGCTGTGGAATCTCAGGGGTGAATTTTTAAGATGGATAAAACTCATTCTAGAACTGTGCTGTGAACTGTGAACCGTGGTCACTGATGATCTCCTGCGGAAGACCAAACATAGAAACCACATGGCACATGAAAGGACAAGTGGTTTCTTCTGACATAATTGTGAACATGGATATATAGGGAATTTAGTAATATGATTGACAAATGACATTACCTCCATAAACTCATTATTTTAGGTAAGCTCAACAATAAAGTCCACAGACACCAATTTCCATGGACCCTTGGCCTGTTGTAACGGATGAAGGAGACCATTTTTTCCTGATTAATCTGACTTGGCCCATGTGCAGGTAACACGATTGGCAATACAGGCCAGAGCTTCTTTTGATAACAGGCCCAGTTATAAGTCTGCATAATCAAATTGATATCTATTTTGTTGCCTGGATGGCCAATTGTGGGATGATCGTGATGCGCCCAAAATACCTCAGCTCTAAGGAGAGGAGAGACCAAGACTTGAGACTGAAAATAAAGGAGACCCTCCACTAAGGAATATAGGGAATGTTTGTGAGTTTGAAGGCAATAGATCAACTAACTCCTCTCTTTCAATACAGGTCATTTGAGCCGCTAAAACATGTGAAATGAGAGGAGCATCAGGAGCAAAGTTGACTGACGAGACCACAGGCGGAAAAATTGATAAAATCTGAGTGAAGGGAATTATGGTAACCAGGTCCACTTCATCTGTATCTGAGAGGCAGTGAGCTGTTTTGTGGATAAGAAAATCTGGGAGCACGTTTAACGCCTTTCATGAATTCATATTTAAAATGAAACTGCACAAATTCCAATAGATATGAGCTTGCCTATGGCCAATTTCTGTGGTTTGAGGAAATCAGAAGAGCTGGTGGTTCATACGCACCGTTAACTCATGCTGAGCGCCCTGTAACAGATAGCGCCAATGAGTCAAAGCCCATGCTACAGCTGCCAACTTCTTTTTATAGATGGCTCAGGGTTCTTCAATAGAGGAGAATTTCAGGAAGAAGTAGGTGACTGGATGCACTAAACCATTGTGCTCCTGGTGCAGAATTGCCCCCACTGCCATGAATAAAGCATAGCATGCAATAATATACATTTTGGAGGAGTCTGCATGTTTTAGGATGGGGGTGATAAGAACACCTCTTTAATTGACTCAAACACCTGCTGGAATTTGTGTCCAATGGAAATGTACATTCTTACCCGTGAGGGGGTGAAGCATAGTGGCTTACTGGGAAAGGGCTAAGAAAAATTTCCTCAGGAAAATAATGGTGCCCAAAAGAAACTCTTAATAGTTTTTAGGTTGTTGGAATTGGCCATTCGCGGATAGCATCCAACTTGTTTAGGGAATTGTATAATCATATTTTTAGGATAAGGTTCCCAAGAAAGGTAACATCCTCCTTAAAAAACTCGCATTTTGAAGGCTTGACGAACAGGCCCACCTTGTGCATAGCAGCCACTACTGCTTCCAAGTCTTTTGCATGTTGTTTGGGAGTTGGGGATTGAACCAAGATGTCATCAATATATGCAAATGCGCAAGTAAATCAGAGGTCGCCCAGCACACTATTGATCCTTCTTTGAAATGTGGCTGGCAACTTCATCCTGAAGGGCATTACATGGAATTGAAAAAACTCACTTTGTTCAAATTGTGGTAAGCCATTCTTGACCTTACATCACCCATATTTGGTTGAAGGCATTAATGAGATCAATCTTAAAGAACACATGAGACTTGGCTATTGCTTGACTATTAGTTTGCTCCAAGGGCAAGAAGTAGGGATTGCATACTGTAAATTTTTAGGCGTCCATAATCCACGCAGGGATGGAGGGAACCATCAGCCTTCTTGGCAAAAACGATGGGAAATGCAACCGGTGATGTCTCTTTAAAAAACCACCTTTTCTTAAGCATATCATATAACCAGGTTTTAAGCGCAACCTCCTCCTCTGCTGTGTGTGGATACAGGGGACAGTTGATATTCAACAACTATACCATTTTTTGGAGTCCTAAGTCAAATTTAGTGTGAGAGTGAAGACAGTCTGCCTTCTCAGAATTTAAGATACCTCAATAGCACATTAATTCTTCAGGAAAATAGGAAGAAAGGCCCTCAGGGGAAACAAGGGAAGTGATGGAGCTGCGGCCTTGAGTTTTCTTGTTGGTATCAACTAAAGCATTTATTTCTCCATTTGATCATTAAAAAATGACAACATATTTGACTCTAGGTGAATTCTAACATGTTGATGGCGCCACCATCCGACCCCCAAGATTACAGGAAATACCAAGTTTGGCATTGCTGAGAACTGATCGCCAAAGTTAAACTGATATACCAAGAAAGGTATTGGCCGTCAGACTAAATATGAGGTCTGGGAGGCTGATGAAGCACCCAACAACAAAGGACCTACGTCCAGTTCAAGATCCAATTGTCAGGTTAACTCAACGATTATAAAATTACCTGCAGCTCTGGTATCACCAAAGCCTCAAAGTAGGTGTGGTGAGACATGATACTAATCTTCATGGGCAATATAATAGATAAAGTTTTTTATGGTAGATTGGGTCATCTCCGCTACAACTGAAGAGATGCCAAGTAAATCAGAGGACGTTCAGGGACCTTTTTGAGAGTAAAGTTGGAAAGAGTAAGGGCTTAGGAACCAGCTACTTCAATCTGGGCTTTTACTGATTCATTAATAGGTGAACCAGGATAAAACGACTTAGGCGCAGAGGTATTGATGGATTCTGAGGCCGGGACCAATACTGGTTCATTGGTAAGGACTGAATCTGAGTTGTCGTTGGGTAGTCCAATTATAAAAATTTCCCCTTGAAAGCGTGGAGCATGGCGAGGGGAGGCGTTGATGGTGATAACAGCTTTACATACCTGATTAACTGTCCCCATAGGAATGGACCAAACCTCATGTTGGGCAGATGCAGAATCCAGCACTTATCTAAAGATTTCTTGGAGCATATCATTAGAGATCTCAAGTGCAGGAGCCTGTCCATGGAAGGTTGTGATTAAAGAAGCCAAGCTGGGGGCTTCAGCCATAATAGAAAGCAATTGAAATAAATGGTCTGAAAGCAACACAGAGGGTTTCAAAGCAGCCGATACTATTGCAACAAGTGAGGTATAATCTTCCACTTGTGAAGCAGAACGCAGAAGTCCACATACCTACTGATGGGCATCCCTTTCTACTGAATCCAACAGGGCGACCCCATTTTGGGCATTGGATAGCACAGCGGCATTATTAAGGGCAATAGCAGAACACATTTGCACCTCATCAAGGGCGTCAAAACTTGATGAATATTATCTTTGGAGGGAACACTCATATTCCCTTTTTGAACATTAGTTGGAGGAATAGTTATCCACGGAGCTCTTCTGCCCTGATGGAGTTTCTCCAAGGTATTGTATACACTACCCAAAAAATCAGCAAATGACCAAACTAACAATAGAAACCAAACTAATGACTTCACGTTCATTTAGTAAAAAGTAACCACTGCGTCACCCAACTCAAAGTGAAGGGTGAAAATGGCAGGAAACAAAGGTTGTTTGATTATGTCAGGAAAACGGCAGAAGAAGTTTAGACCAGCCTGCCAGTTGGGATGCGTGAGCATCCAAAAAGCAATCCAGAATGCCAGTGGAATTGCCACTCGTATGATGGTGTATGGAGCTGTGAATTGGGTAACAATGACTCGCTGGTATAGGACAAGCGTGAAAAGAAACCTGGTAATGAACCAAACAGAAAAAACCCCAGACACTGCGAGCCTTGCTGCAAGGGATTGCACAAACTGGGCTTACTACTTCAGGGTTACTGGTGGAAGGGTTTATCACTATTGTAGAGAAAAGGGGGCGGATCCTTGCTTGAAAGTGAGACATTGAGGCCACAGAATTCTGATATCTTGATAGTGGATAGCTTTAATATTGGGGTTAAACTTCCAGTAGTTTTTGCACGTTGGATCCAGTTGACTATGGTGAAAGTGATTGTAATCATCAAAAATGGTAAAGCTATCCATTGTAGGGGCCGACGGGCCACCAGGTTAGTGCCATTGGGACTTTGGCAAGAAGAACTGAAATAAAATGAAAAAATTGGGTACTAGTGGGGATTTATATGGAAAGGGAAATGAAGAGAATCGACCAACAATTTTTCTCAGTGCAATGAAACTGATTAAATAGCTTTTGTTTAAGTTAGTAGTCCAAGAAGGGATTGGGGCCCTCAAATTTGACCCAAATCGGCGAATTTTGGGAGATGGGGAAAATAAATCTAATTAGAACTGACATCAAAGTATTTGGTGGCAGGCCAAGTCACTATTGGTTCATCCATGAATGCCTGAACCAAGGCTCAACTGCGTTTATGTTGGTTGGCATAATGGCATCTGTCCCAATGGGCAATGGGAATTCCCCTGGGCAGCCCCACATAGGGGCGGTCCCAATTGGTGGAAATGGGTTTGGGATGCCCAGCCTTCCAGTGTCCGTTCGCTGGGGCGTTTTTTCAAACAAATGAGTTGCATTGGGTGCAAATCCCAATTCTTTAGATAGGAGGTTTAAATTATGTGTGATAGTCCCTGAAGGTACCATCTGTTCATCGGGGATCATCCCCTATGATTTTGTGGGGTGTTTGGCATTAGCAATCATACTGTTAGCTGACTCCATACCATCATCAATTCAAGCCAAAAATTTTATACTTGTCCCTTCATGACTATTAGCTTTCCAGTCTTCAGGCTTTATTCCCTTTGGTTTCATACCTTTCATCTTTGATTTAGTAATCTCAACGCAGATTTCTTCAATTTGGTGAACAAGTTCAGCAGAGGTGAGTTCAGGTACCAGGGAAGGAATCTTCAGAGGGAGCGCTGATACCTAGCGCTCATCTACCATGTGGGTGAGGTCGACCAGGGTGATGAGGGGTATAGCTGCCCTTTTCAGACCCTTCTTATTTGGAAATGGGAAATCGCCTAATCTATACAAAGGGGACGTTCCCCTGGACTAACATTCACCCTCTATTACAACCCCAGATTCACATCCGCATAAAGAGATGCATGAAGATGGTGTACCACACTGCTGAGTGGTCCAACGCCTCATGTCCTTCCTGCGTTGTGTGTGGCCACCAGGGTCTTTAGTCCACCGCTTAGAAGATTGCCCGCCCTCATGAGCAATCTGTCATGAGATTATACATCTCTTTTGCCAGGGCTGCTCTCAGGCTTTCAGCCTATCTAAAGGCATCTTTGCTTTTCCCTGGCATCCACCATTCACCCTTTTCTCTGAGCCTTAGTCATGGTGATTGCTATGAGGATGATACACACTGTGGTCCTTGAAGCTCTTTTTGGCTCTTCTCCCACCCTCTGTGAGGCTGTTTCTCACTTCCATTCTCACCTTGTGGATCACTTTCAAGCCTAGTTGTATACCCATTTGCCACCACGCCAATGACAATTAGTTTCATCCTAGTTCCTCGTCTGATTACCACCTTGGACTCTTTCCTTCATTTGTTCTCAGTCTTGGTGCATGCCTCCACTGATAATCCCCTCTTCCTTCCACTGGTGGTCCCTCTGGCAACAGGAGGTAGCTCAGGCACCTCTGGGTTGCTTCTTATGTATTTTGGAGTTCTGTTGTTATGATTTTTTGAAAGTTTCCGTCCCATAGTTAGATTTCACTAAATAAAATACTTAAAAATTTAAAAATCTAAACAAATTATTTAGAATTATGATAATAGTTCTGTTTAGCCAATTTCTCAAGGCCTTTCTATAGTTTATAAACTTTGCCTGCTATAAGCTAAATAATAGTAAGGCTGATTTAGATTAATTTAGAGATTTTTAGATTTTAAGCCAATTTTAAAGCATAAAAAACACTACCAGTATCATTGATTTATTGTACAGCGTTATAGCTGGATTCTAAGGTGGTTAGCCTGGCTGGGTAGTTCTTGCTTTCACCCTAGTGCAGGTTTTGTTCAATAAAAGTTTAAAACTTGTACTAGCTATAAAATTCTTGGCGTGGTATATTTGTCCCAAGGTTGATCCACCTTGAATACCTTTTTTATAGCAAAGTTCTTTTATTCTTAATTGAATTGATACCCTAAGTAATATGATATTTGATAGAAAGCTTTAAATTAGGTTCTATAAAATCTTATAATTATATACTCCAAAAAACTATACAGAGTTCAGTAACTAAATACTTGTATGCTAAACTTGTAGCATCTCAAAGGTATTGTTATCAATGGATATATATTTCAAAATATATGTTATATGCATACCAGGCTCAACTTCTAATTGTTGCTCTGAAAGGTTTACTAACTGGGATAATATCATAGCCCCCAAACAGGATAAAGATCTAAAAAATAAGATTGTATATCCATTAGCTATGCAGGTATCTTAGGAGGTACAGAGCTATCAAAGTGATTTCTAAACTGGATATTATCAGCTAGGTTTTATCCTAATGAGTGGCAGCACATAAGTGCAACAATAATTTAGCTATGGGTGTTTTTCCTGATGTCCAAGATGCCATATTTCTGATTTTCAAAATTAAGATGATTTTGAAATATTATAAATTATTTTGGATTCATAAAACTTTATTAGGGGATTCTAGAAGATAAGTTTTCTTTAAGCACCTCCACTTGCTAGTAATAATAAAATAGACTCACCACTAATATATATATCGAAGGATTCATAAAATTAGAAACTGTAAACAAATATATTTATTAAATCAAATGGATTCTTTTCCAGAAAGAATCAAAAGATTTAGCAGAAAATAGGTTACGGTCAAATTTGTTGCAGCAATTGGCATCAACTTGTTGGGCGTTTTTGATATTACAGAAAACTGCCGCTGCAGTGTTATGGTTGTAACATTCATCCTGGAAGCATTCTTGATTGTTACAACATGCGTTGTCAACGATGGTTGGTCAACAACCACCCCACCCACCACAACCTCCGCAGCCACCGCAACATCCGAATCCACAATCACTAAATCTGCCCCATCCACAAGCAGGACCACCATAACCTTCGAATCCTCCCCAACCACCGCAGCTCCCAAATCCACAATTACCAAATCCATTCCATCCACAAGAGGGACCAGCGCAACCTCCAAATTCAAAACCACGACGGTGCAGAGCATATCTTGTATTTGGAATACTATTACTCAAAGCTGGACCTGCAGGCTTTGCGATAGAAGGTGCTGATGCCACTAAAGATGCAAGCGAGGTGATAATAAGGTGTGCGTAAATCATGTTTGAGTATACCAGATACTGAATGTGTAAACCAACTCAAAGAAAATTCCTCCCTTAAATACCCTTGTACTTTCTAAACAATATAGTGTTGATTTTAAAACCATACGATTTCAATCATTTAATCTTGATTAAGATTGTTTCCTATAATCTATTCAGAATACCATCAGAATATAATAAAGCATTTTAGCTGGATTGATAATTCTTATAACAATCAACTCTTATATACCATTTACTTAGTCACCAACGATTTTAATAGTTAAATACTGATCAGCTTTTAAAGTACAAGATTTTAAATTATAAAAATAAGTTATAAAATATAGGCTAATTGAGAAGAGTTACTTGTTTATAATGGATGGCCCTAACCCAAAGGGGAACTTCGTAGTAAAAGCTAACTGAATTCTATATTTAGAACTTATGATCAGTTCATTAGTTTCTCGCCAGCTATTGTGCAACTCATCAAATCAAGGATGAATCCAATTCTAGACTAAATTTCAAAAATAAGTTCATTCGAGCTTACTAAATTTCAAAATAAACTATTATCAAATTATAATACATTTCACCCGTTCATCCAGCTTAACAAACTTTTCAGCAATATTTCATAATTAGTCGTGATTGTAGAGAATTCCCCGATAATTTGCAGGTAATGCGCGGAGCATTGCGAATATCCCAAGTTTTGGTCATGCCGCGGTGGCAGATATCTAAGTATAGCTGTTTTAAAACTTGTATAATTTCGAACTTGAACAAAACTGAGTTAAAATGGAAGTCAAACCACAAGTTTTCTTGTTTTGCATTAAATCAAAGCAACCACTATAATTGCTTTTATAAATATTATTTAGCGTATATAAGGGTTTTTCTACAATTAAAGGGGCTATTTGAAAAGTTAAATCAGCTTCACGTGTACAGACATTCTGTTATTTAATTCTTTGGCATCATTTTATATGCTTTTGATGATAAAAAACTCGGGTTCCAGATTACTAATTTCTTCATTTTTAGATAGCACTATATTTCCTTGCAATTCTGCTTTTGTAGCAATCAAAATTTAGTGATTGTACAATAAAAATTTTAGCTTTTTATTATACTTTGGTTTAGCATAACTTCAAATGTATCTCATATATATTTATTTAACCAAAGCAAGCTGATCAGGGGATGGACAATACCGAGCTCAGAAAAGTTAAACTTATACTAAACTAAAAAAATTGAATGAATAGAAAGTGACTAACATTTCGCTCAAACTGAACAAAAAAACTTAAAATGATCAAACAAGTTTGGAGGTGGTAAACTGCCATGTGTCCATGGTGGGGGATGAGTGGGGATCAAGAGGCTCATTGTCCTCTTCTGTGTCAGACAGTGTATGGCAAAAAGCTGAGTGCACAGGTGTGGGTGCATCCTCAAAATGGGGGTCAAGGTAGCAGAGTGGGGCTTTCAGCTCAATTTTTGCTATATGGAGGTTGGTAATATATTTGGAGTGAGCTTTTTCAGCCTTGAGGCAAACTTTGGGAAGGGTGGTGAAGGTGGCAATGTTGTTGGGTAATTCAGGTCTTGGGGCCAAATTTTGTGACTGGCGCAACAATTTGTATTGTGTTGTTGACAACTTGGTGGAATTGGAGAAATTCTTTTTTATGTACTTGTTGCATCTGGGAAGGACAGGGATAGGTAGCCCCTTGGCTAAGGCTGCAAATGATTTCACTATAGCCTTTTAGATGGGGCAACAATCAGGGGAGGCAACAGCCTCTTTGGTGAGTTGGTGGTCACTATGGAACTCAATGGCTTAGGGGCATAAAGCATAGTGCTGAGTTGGGAATTGAGCTGCTTATTCTGCATTTAAATATATTTCAAGGCCTAAGGCCTCAACCAAGTCCAGGATGGACTACCCAAATCATCAACTTCCTTCAAATAATTTCAGGGTTTTAGTTGAAAACAATAGGTTGATCAGCATATGGGTTGGCTGGGTTGAGTGGCTGGGTGGATTTTTTTGAATTTACTGTGATCCATGCTGGCTTCTGATTGGTTGGAGTGGGAATGGGGGTTTGACATGTAGGTTCCTTAATGGCTAAATCAGTGGCAGTTTCATCTACCACTTTGGGTGGAGGGGGATGAAGGATTATGCCCCATTTGAAGAAACTTTTGGGATTGGCAATGGGAGCATCATGGGAGGAGTCAGGCGTGTGGGCTGCAGCTTGGTCTATGAAGGGGAAGTGCCTCTTTAAATGATCCAGGTTAAAACCAAAGGGGCAGATGGTGCACCCTTTATCTACTCTGGCCTAGAAAGTGTGGTTGGGGGCAGAGGGGACAACAGAAAAGGGGGAATCAAAGTGGCGATTTTGGTTGAAATTGGACATAATGTTGCATAGGCGCGAGAGCCTGCAAGTTGGTTAGCTCCATTGGGAACCATAAATTGTATAATAGGATTGGTGCCTTATGCTGACAATCCATCTATCAATTCATTATATAAAGTATTAGGTGGGAGGTGGGCGGGGAGGTCTAAAAATTAAACCACAAGTGTGGTGTCAAAAGGCAACTGGGTGCAAGTGGTTGGGATGGGGGTTCCCTGGAACACCAGATGAATGTTGTCTGCAATTGCAGCATTGGCTTCACAGGTGAAGCTGAAGTCAAAGTACCCTTGTAGGGATGGGAGTCAATAAAGACTGCAGGCTGCATAAGCGCCTGGGCTAATTTTATTATTTTTTTGTCATTGTAGGGAAACAATTTGCCATATTCAATTTATAAGCCAAATTATATCTTTATTCAGGTGGAGCACAATAGGGATATGAGACACCATTTGGGAACATACAAGGTGGAGGAGAGATCATTGGGGGGAACATATTGACCTGAGGCATTGAGGGTCTGGCCAATCTAGTTTGAAAACATTTTCGCACTGGGTGGAAGATGCTAGGGGTTTTGCTGCTGCCCCAAAATGGAGCAGTTGGTGGTAGGGCTGAGAACATTGGGGTTTTCTGTGTGTCAGTTTTTTGAAATTGTTTAGTTCTGCTTCAATTTTGTAAATTCGCTTGAAAGTGATATTAACCATAAGGAAAATCCTCAACTATATCTCATTTAGTTCTTAAACAAAAACTTAACATTATAGTTTTTTATTATGATCATAATATTAGAATTTGTGAATTACAATATAGATATACAAAATTTTAAGTACTCCATAATTGGTTTTTAGAGCTATTATCTTATTATATATATATATATATTATTAAAAATAAACGAAATCTTAGGCTAACAGAAAATAAAAAGTTTATATGAAAAATCCTAGGAATAGTAATAATGGAATATCAAGATAATTTAATTTCAAGTACTAGGACTTTCTAAAAAAGATGATAGTCTAAAAATAAGAAGTATATTAATTCTTAAGGCATATAACCTTTTGGATGTCTAAAAGTTAAATTAAAATCTGTAAGATTTAAAAGGTTAATTGCTGTAAATGTTATTACATATATATCTAAAGTTTAAACATTAAAAAGTATAAAAAGAATTTTTCTAGAGAATAATCATTATATGTCTACTGTGTATTTATATAATAGTCGCTCCACTAAAAGTAAATGTAAATTTAAGATATTAGTTTTTTATATTCTTACTCATATAGATCTTCCTACCATTTTCAACCATTTATTTAAAAAAGTATGAAAAGTAAATGTCAACCAAACAGCACCCTAACCAGTTACTTAAATTTACTGCTAGTACTAAAAATATTTTAATTAGCAAATATTATAATTTAGTTGAGTCATTCTCGACATGCTCATTGTAACAAAATGTCATATATAACCTATGCTTTAATAATATCTAGCATCGGGGTTAATGTATAATAAGACTGATTTTTTATATAATTTTCTTTTGGCATTTGTAATTATAATAAATCTTTATTAATTCCAAATAAACCTTGTCAAAATTTATAACAAACGCATCAAAACTTATTTTAGCAACCTGAGCTCTTCTAAAGATGAGTATATCACATAAGCCACTATTGTTAAAGCTTATGAAATAGATAATTATGATAGGGTTAAGGCGGGGGGTGGAAGGCGAGTCGGTAGGGCGTACGGCTACCAACCTGAAGGTTGTGGGTTCGATTCCCGCCCTTCGCACATCGATCGGGGTGCCAGCCGAAGGAAACTAACTATTGGCGGTTAGTAGGTATAATAACACGAAAACCTTACCCATGACGTAACCAGAAAAATCCGAGTCCCGATCCGGAGGTGAAAAAACTTTCTACGACAGAGTTGACCCTGCTCAGGTTTCATGTCGATACTTTCTTTCTCTATTTCGGTAATGTCCGTCCCCCGGTCGGCTCGCCTCGAATAAATAAAAATAATAATAATAATGATAGGGTTAAGGCAAGCGATGATAAACTCACCTTTGAACAATTGAAAGTTGTTATAGCTGATATATACCCACCTTTAAAGTCTGTAATACAAATATATGAGAGCTTATAATAGCTGTTGTCAAAAGGTAAGCTTATGTTTTAGGATAGTGAAGGCCTACCTAATACATGCTGTTGAAATTGGTTTGACCTAATCAGTTCATGCTATATTTAGTTAATACTTATATTTCACTAAGAACTTAGAGATGGGGTTTAATGGTGTAAGGAGTCTCAAACGACCTGCCCTTGGTTTTATATGGAGTTGCCAAAGTTGTATTAAATTACATTTGTTCTCTTTCCCTCATGCCAAATATGATTTTTTAGAAAATATGGAAAATCAAAATACTTAACCCCCAGTGCAAATTCAAACTCCTCAATATAGTACTTTCTTTGTCTTTTGGCCTTAGAAGCTTCAATCTGCTCATTATTTTAAATTTTATTTGAGGTGGGCTGACCTGAGGATGATACTGCACCGATTAAGAAAGTGAAGAAAATGGGAAAGGAGGATAAAACCCAGAAAACCTCCATGTGCAGCATATGATAGGCCAGGAAATCCATGGACTGCCTTTGCTATTTGCTATCTCAGTTCAGGGCATTGATGTGCAATGCCAACACAGTCATAATTGTCCCCTACCCAAAGTTCACTACCGGGATTGAACTCAGGGAGGCAGCAGTAGAGTTCAATCTGCTCATTATCAATCTCTTTTTCCTCTATTTTGTCACTCACTCTGGCATATAATATTGGGTAAGATGGATCATATGTTTAATATGGCATTTTACTGGAACCTCCAATGAATTAGCTGATGGTGACCATAATAAAAATCTTCCAAGCTCTAGGAAATCAATTAATTAGTCTAATTTGTATTATTAGTCACTAGTTTAATACTTTAAAGTGCTGTTTAGTATACATGAAATGCATTAATAAGAACGCTAGTAGAAGGTCATATCTAGGCTGGAGTTCCAAGGGTTGGATCCTTTTACTAGATTGCTAGAACTTAGCTGAAGAAAATATTCTAACAAGTAGTTGAGCCTTTGTGAGTACTCAATACTACATTGTGCTTTTGTTTAAATTATAGTAAAATTACTTTTGCCTAAACTTGTTCTTTTTAAAAAGTTTACTAAGGTTGCTATCCTCTGATAATACCTTATTTATTTGAATTTAAAATTATGTGCCTTCAAATTTGATGCCTAAACACCAATTTCATCATTGTAGTGTTCACTACAGGGGGCTCATTCTAGTTCCTTGTAGTTCACTTTTATTAGTATAAAACCACTTAGTTCTAGGAAAGGGTCCTTTAATAGGAAGTAATACAATAGGTATAGTTAAAGAGGTGCCTCAAAAGCCCTTCAAACCCAGACCAAAGATGGTTGCAAAGTTGAGCAGCTTTAAGCGCTCACGTTGCCCAACTGTCAGATATTATACTCGTCACAACAGTCAAGTCAAGGAGTTAATTAAAATTACTGAAATACATGAAAGCCGCCTTGGTAGCTTGATGCCAATATGACTGGAGCTGTTCACTCTGATACATATTTATATCAACTCTTTGAGGCCTTAGATCTTATAATAAAAAACCCAGTGACATAAGGTTAGGTTCCTAGAGAATGATAATGTCAATTTTAAACCAGAATTTCTGGCCGCTACCCAAATAAATTGAAAAGATGGAAGTTTAAAACTGGCGAAATGGCGCCATTTCAATACCATGTAGAACTAAGTTAATGGTCAATTGGCTTTCAGGCCGGTATTATAAATAAGGATAAACCTGAATTTCTTCAGTTGGGCACAAATACAAAGGCGATGAGGTATGGGGAATTCCAGACTTTCCTATGGTTTTCACCTCCACTCTAGGTGTTGGAGCCTCAGTTTGGCCAGAGATGCTGGTGACTCCTCCCCTTAAGCCATCTGACTTGAGTAAATTGTGAACCTTCAGCTCAACCTGAACGCACTTCAACTGGTGCCTCTACGCCTAATCCTGTAAGCACTTCTAATTGAGCTGCACTGGCAGTTCAAGGCTGGTTTATTCCTACATCTCAGTTTTGCCATGTGAAGTCAGTTAGGGGCAAACCAGGGCCTTTGGTCCTAACAGCATAACCTCCTGTTCATGTGAATACATCAACTTTATTTTTTTGACAAAAAGGCCCTTGTACATAATATATTATTATCTTTAAGGTTAGTATGGATGGGGCATCTGAAAATGCTAAGATGGTGACCATCATGAAATGCTGAACACAGAGAGCCAGGAGTTAGTGATGTCTAATTTATAAAAGATTGATGTTACCTATCGCAATGCCAAGGACCTTCTTCTTAAGGAATTCAGTGGGCTGGAACGAATGATCACCCAGAAGACTGAATTCTTAACTTTTTTTTGGAAAAGAAGGAACAGTGAAAGCTTTCACAGAACTATTTTACTTGGGAGCTCAAACGCCTGGAGGGCTAAAGTGTTTAATGACTTTGATACACAAATCACTCTTCATCTTGCCTGTGAGCCTTACTAAGGCTTGTATCAGGTAATGATTCCCGGTTTAAATTATTAAAATGCCATCACCCAAATATAGTGAATTATCTCTGGCGGTGTACCATCACTTTAGGACACCTAACAAGAGCTATCAAGAGCCTGCAAACTGTGGCCTAGGGACTGTTCTCCAAGAAAAGAGTTACCCCAACCTTTACCTTATGGGCCTCATTTGAATATATCTGACACTAGTCAGATTATCTGTAACTCCGCAGAAAAGTGGTCCATTATGTCAATCATTGTTCTAAGTTAAGTGCAAAACCCAAAGTTCATGCTGTGCACCCGGTGGATGTTGTCAAGGTAGGAAAAGACAGGGTGGAGTAAAATAGGGATTTTATACTTTCACCTCCTATAACAAAATCCCATGGAAGAATAAATCGCCAAAACTCTTGCATGTGACTTGTGAGTGAGTCCATTAAGCTGCCTTCATCAGTCTCAGGATTAGCGATTAATAGTGTAGTGGTGATCACCCACTTCCAAAGAAAATGTACCACTGTGTCAGCAGATGAAGTAGTGTCAAAACCTTAAGTTCAACAATTGAATCACATGAGGGTCCAACTTCTCCTAATGAGACCTCCAAATTGACTGGGGTCCAAGTGGCGGTACCCATCGAGGCGTTAGAATTCAGTCTGAAGTTGTGTGAAGAGTTACAGATCTTTTGGGGCAAACAAACAAAGTGGATGTTTTCTCAATGTACCCTTCTAATAATTAATTTTTGAGTTTACCTATATTAATATACCAGTAAATAAGCTTAAGGTCTGAGCTAATTTAGACTTTAATACATTGATTAATGATGTGTCTACTCAACTAGTGAAGTTATTAGGGCTTTCTCTGGACATAGATTACCACAAAATCTATGGTACCGCCAGCCCCCAAACTATGACTTCAGAAGGAGCATACAGAGCATTACTGCTGCGTTTTAGCAAGTTAGTGATCTCAACCCTGCTATTTTTTCCCCTAATAAAATTATAATTTTTAATTGGGCTTTATCTTTAAAAATATGGAGTCAAAGCTGACTTTAAGGAAAATACCCTTAGGCCTACTGGACAAACCATGTTGTTTTTTATAACTAGAAGGACATAACCTCAACGTCCCCAAAGCAGAGGTTTGTTGAATTGTATACAAGGATGATATAGTACAAATTGATTATCAGTGACTACATGGCTGTACCCAGTAGTACCAGTGCAGATTATAGAACCAAAAAGCATTTCTGTCCGCACAAATTATACCTTAACCATTCTGGTGAGTCATCAAATTACAATGGTAACTGAAATTGTCTTAACCATTCACCAGAGATTATATGGTGAGATAGCCACCCCATTTAAACGCTCTAAGTTAGAACTAGTTGCAGCGCCTGATTTATTTTTCTAGATCATTGTGATATTCAGGTGCTTTTAGCTAACATGTACCCCTATTTTGAAAAGGTCAAATGAAACCAGGTAGTTGCTTTCATTCATATTTTACCTATGGAAGAGGTTTTTTATATCCATAAGTTTGGCAATATAAAAGAATTTGGGATATAGGACAATGTGCATTAAGTTGTACGTTTGCTGATTCCCCAAGAATATCTTTCAGGGTTGAAAAGAGCACGAGAAGAATCATTTGATGGTGTTGATTTTTTTGGCATTAGGATTCAACCTAATGTTGATGTTGTGATTCTACCCTCTTAAGGTTAAGCCTTATACTGGGGTAGACCTAGACACTTCCCTTAAGGCCAAATCTCAGGGTATAAGGCTAAAAGCCTAATATATTTCAATAATAATTTACCAAAGGCCTAGATCCTCATAGGATGATGTTTTACCCAAATTGGGAAGAAAGCATTCCTATCTGATCCTACGAGATGCTTAGTAGCAACCCTATTATAATATTCCCATATTAGTATTATTATTAGATCTGATAAATCTCTTATTAGATATCAAAATATCAACCTTTATTTGAATCAATTGTTGATGGTCCTATAAAATGGCCTTAAAATATAAAAAAAGATATTATATATAGCGCTACTAAAATCATAATTATATTTATCTAATCTATATATTTGAAAACCACTTCTGGGATTCTTTGAATATGAAGTGGCTAGAACATGTTCAAGGGCCTTGACGTTATGCTCCAAGTTGAAAACGTCTACTAAATAACCCTAATCAGGGCATCTAATCTAAGAATATCGCCCTTATTGGAATAACCCAAATCAAGGCCAACCCATTTTTTGGACTAATAGATTTATATAATATATAAGGGAATTGTATTATCCTGAATCCCGTCCTAATACTATTAAATCTCCTCTGCACCATCCAGCTTCAAGAGTCACCTGAACTTGGAAAATAAATCTGTTTTTTAATAGTTGGCATTATTCAACAATTACAGTATGATTTCTGCAAAAATGACTGCAATCTGGGGTGCACACATGATGTGTTGCACTAAATTGATAAAGTAATTATCTGCCTTTTCACCTTCATCCTATTGAGCATTCTAAAGCAGTGTATGAGAGGGTTAACACTGAAATCAATTATCTGGTGCAGCAGTAATATAAGTACTTTCTAAGTTCTTTGGCTTTCCCCAATCTAGTTATTAAGAAAAATGATGGGTTGAATTTTGTGGTAGTAGATTACCAAAAGCTCAACATTATTACCAAAAAGGATCCCTAACCGTTACCCCTTATTGACAATGCATTAAATAGCTTTGGCGGCGCCCAACACATCTCCGCTATAGTCTTAATCTGTATATTGGCAGATTGATCTACCAAAGAAGGAACAGGAGAAGTGAACTATAATCACCACCCAGGGTCTATACCAATCCACTTGGATTCTCAAGGGCAGTGAAACGCTCTGCAACATCCCAAACTGCAATGATTATCATATTGGAGGATTTAAAAGTCTCCTGTATGGTAGTATTTCTATATGATATTTGTGTTTTCCAGAACTTTTATGGACCATCTGTGGCAATCAGAGAAAGTTAACATCAGCTTTCCAAGGTCATTTAAAATCAAACCTTGAAAGTGCAATTTTTCTGTGAACAACTTTGATATTTTGGCTTTTTATTGACAAACAAGGATTATGGCCCAACTGCTAATGTTAAGGCTACCAAAAATTATCACCCCCAAGCAGCAAGTGTGATATTCAGGTATTTTTGGGTATGAAAAGCTATTACTTCCAGTTTTTGAAGAACTAAGAAAAACAAATGAACCATTATTTAACCTTTTCAAAATCGGAGTTTTGTTTGAATGAAGAGAAGCCTGTCAGCACGCTTTTGATTAACTACGCCTTTATTGGCCCATGCACTAGTACTAATATATCCCAATTTTGATAAGCCTTTCATTATCAGACGTATACCTCCCTCACCGCCATATGGGCGGTTTTATCTCATCTTGATGAGGAAGGAGAACATTCATCACTTACTGTAGCCAAAACTTGGATATCTATGAATGGAATTATACTATTACTGAGAAAGAGTGCGTAGCTGTCATTTACGCTTGTAAGCAATTTTAAGTGTATATTATGGCGTGCTTTTCACTGTAGTAACTGACTATGCTCCTTTATGCTAGGTGAAAAACTTGAAAGAGCCAAAGGGATGTTTGGCCCATTAGGCCTTATCAATTTACAAGCATATGACTTTGAAATTCAACTTTGACCTGGCATAAAGAATCAAAACGCAGATGGACTCTAGCTTGCCTACCGTAGCCCTCCTGGATGATAATAAAAAAAGTTTGCTAAAATGGTTAATCAGCAAAATGGTTATGAGCCATCAAGGTTTAACAGATGTTGAATTATTTTATTTGAAAGAAAGCTTTTTTAGACAATGGAAAATTGTATAAGGTTAGTGAACAACCCATTTTGTTCCATAAATTAACTGAACACAGATCTGATTATTGCTGCTCATAAGGTGACAGGCCATGGTAATTTTAAAAGAGCGTTGAACATCTAAGATCAAATCACTATTCAGATTCCATGTCATATGATATCCACAAAACGCTTAGCTGTTGCCATGAATTTCAAGTGTAAACTCCTATCAGAAAGCCACATCTTACCAATTGGTAAACCTAAATTTGCCTGGCACGCGGTTTCTATAAACATTGTGAGACCCTTGGCCAGTACTCTGTGTCATGATGGAAGCAGATAAAGTTTAGATTGACCCACCAGTCTGGATGCACAAACACCCAAAAGTCAGGTCCTAATGCCGGAGGCATTGCTGCTTGAACGACATTAAATGGTTCTGAGAGAAAGTTCACCAGCAAGCGCCAGTAGGCCGTAATTGGGAATAACAAATAGGCCATGAACCAGGCTGTGGAGCCCAGGGCCTGTGGGTTTGAGTGCTGGGAGGAGTGTGATTGGAATGGGAGGTTTAATTCAGCATAGGAATATTTTAATTTGGGATGTGAAAACTTTATTGAATTAAATTTAGAAAATTAACTGTCAATTTTCTCAATGCGTTATGACTGCTTAAATAGCTGATTGATTTGTGGAATAGCTTAGAAAATCTTGGGATTGGGGCCCATAAGATTCGCCTAACCCAGCAAACTTCAAGCAAGGGGAAAGAAACAAACTAGTTTAACTGATTTCAAAATTGCCAGCAGTGGGCCACGTTGCTGGTGGTTCATCTACAGATGCCCTATTTGTGGATTTGCCAATATTCCAACATTTGGCGTGAAAGCGTCTTTCCTGAAGGGCAACAGGAACCTCCCAAGGCCACCCCATTTAGGGGTGGTCCTAAGATTTCAGTAACGGGTTTGGGTCAACCAACCCACTTGTGCCCAATCACTTTAACATCCATTTGACTGAGTGGAATTCATTGGATGGAGATAATTTATTTTTGTGAAAGGTTCTGAACTGACAGCTGCTTTTAATGAAGGCCTAATGTCATCAGCGAGGTCCACTGAAGATTTGGACTTGGAAACTTTCTTCATCAAAGGTATGCGCCTATTGGGCCATGTTCCCAATATTTTCAGGGAGGGTTTCAAACTTGTGGCAACTTCTGATGATGGCCTGATTCATTAGTAAAAATTAACAAAACTTTGACATTTACCATTTTCCCTGCTGGAATTGCATGCCCGTTGGTCTTTGATAACAATGGTTTGAGATTGTTGACTAATAAAGTCAAAGATTTTCCACAGTTAATTGTATTCAGCCCCTTTACCCCAATCAGATTCCGAGCATTGCAATATATTACAGTTCCTTTAATTCGCCCTATTAATTCTTTGTATGTAAGATCTGGGGTTGGGGGTGGAATCCAAAGGGTAAGCCGTGACCATTGCTCATCCACCACATGAGAGAGGTCACCCTGGGAGTTGAGAGGGGTGCGTCGGCCTTCTTGGCCCCTTCTTGGATGAGAAAGGGAACATCCTTTGATCTAAATGGAGGGGGAGCTCCACCAGACTTACGCTTTGGGTCAATTTAAATAAATCGTGGTCATTGAACATCTAACCAAATGGTTGGAGACCAGAAAGTTAGGGCTTAGGGCCACCTCTACTGGTAAGTTCATTCTCAAAGATGTTATTAAAATGGTTGCTCACAATTTTTGTTGACGGATAATGGGACCAATTTTACACCATATGATTTTTAAACCAAGCAATATAATGGTTTCAATGGAGTACTATCCACACCGTATCACCCAGAGGCCAATGGCACCATTGAATGAGTAAATGGTATGGTGAGTGTTATCATACAAAAGGTGGTCACATGCAAAGTGTCCAGCTGGACCTCTTACTGCCTCAGCTTTGTTTAATTCCCAATAACGCTTGTCATTTGGCCATGGGCAAGCCCAGTTTGCTTTATTAAATGGGATGCAACCTGCGTTGTCTCCACTTCTATATTCATGCATTGTGGAAGAGAATATGAGTCCTAAAAACCTTGAGAAGCTTGTGCAGAAGTTGATTCAATAAAATTTTTTGCTTACTCAAATGATCTGGTGTGGAAGGTCAAGGTTTGAGCCAAGGATAATGAAAAATGCCAGAACTTACCCTTTTTTATGGTAGGGTAATTGGTTTTGTACTACAACAACCATGGTTTTTTTGAACCAGCAAGTTAGCATATATGCGAAAAGGAAATTTTGAGATCATAGAGAGGACATCTACTAATTCTTGCACTATGATTGTTCCTACTAAGGGTCATCTTATAAACAAGTGCACAGCATTTTTTTATAAACATCACCTGCACTATGGCCCTCCAGAAACTAGTTCCCAATAAGTGATCAGATCCCCACTCATCTTTATTACCAGATGTTTGGTAAAGATGGGGAAAGGATTCATTTAGCTTGACTATTTGCTAAAATTGGTCTGCCTATCAGTTCATGCTATATTTAGTTAATATTTATATTTTACTAATAACTTAAGACAAATTTGATGGTTAAAGTAGTCTCATACACACGGCTCTTGGCTTCAAAAGGAGTTGCCAAAGCTAAGTTAAATTACTTTTTGTGTTTTTGCCCCAACGCTAAAGAATTATAAGGATGGATAATCAAAACTCTTAAACCCTCAGTGCAACTATCTCTTCATTATAGTACTTTCTTTGGCTTTGGCCTCAGCAAATTAGACCTGCTTCCATTACTGATATCCTTATTTTCTATTTTGTCCTTCACGCTGGCATAACATATTTAGTATGAGGAAGCATGTCTTTTCATGGCATTTTTCCAGAGCCTCTAATGCCATTGGTTGATAGTGACCACAATAGAAATCTGTCAAGCCCTAAGAACTGGACAACTGTCTAATTTTGGATTATTAGTCAATAGTCTATATCTTTGGGTGTAGAGTATACATGAAATGAACAAATAAGAACGCTAGTAGAAGAGCATATATAGGCTGAATTCCATAAAAAATATCTTTTCCTATGTTGCTAGATAAACATAGCTGAAGAAAATATTCTGGCGAGTAGTTGAGCATTTGTGAGTACTCTATACTACTTTATGCTTATGTTTAAATTATAATAAAATACCTTTTGCAGAACTTGTTCCTTTTTCACGCTTACTAAATTTGCTGTCCTCATACAGTAAAATATTAAGATGAGTTTAAGAACCTGTGCCTTTTTAAATTTGGCGCCTAAGCACCAATATCAATACATTTAAAGGCTATAAAGTCCTCATAAAGGTTCCATTACATTACTTATTCACATCAAACTGTAAAATATCTAATAGTTGCACTTTTGTCTAAACAATACAATATTATAATTTCATTGTACTATTTTGCAACAATATAAAAGGGTTTTCTTTAGGAAACTACTGAGACAGAGGTATCTTTATAAAAGTCTTGTATCTGAACAAGTTTAAAGATGCTTATCCCTTAGTTGTTTTTTATTAAATAAGTAGATTCTTATATAATATCACATGATGATCATTACATGCTAAGCTTTACAGCATTAAATAATCAATTGACCAATAGATGAAGTATAGAAGGTTTTATATTGACATGTGCCAATTTAGCATACTATGGCAAGCTTCCATAGTAAGTTTTTAAAAAAATAGACCAAATAGGTTTAGTATTACTAAAAGATAACTTAAATTTTTTTTCACCACCTGGCCATCTTTTCAATATTTTTATAATTACACTCTAATTTACCATAGTGTCATTTTACAATGCAATTTTGTTAGTCATATACTGTTTCCAGTTACTTTTTTGACCATGAGTATGGTTATAGATGTGTTGTTGTACTTATTTTTAAGAAACTTTCCATTATTATAACTTTTTAAGAAAAAAACTAAAATAACCAAAAATTTCTCCTAATGAGAGAGTAGGGGAATCAATTAAGGTGTACCATATTTAACCTTATTGACATTAGGTAATTGATCACAAGTAACACATATAAATATAAGAAATAATAGTACAATTTTTTAGTATTAGTGGTGCCCAAACCAAGAGGGAGTCTCAACACACCTTTATTTATGGGAGCTAAATAAAAAGGGATATTTAGATAAAAAATTCCTAAGATGGGCCATCACATTAGCCTAAGCATCCATAGTAAAAGGGGAAGAGGGGGCAAGAAGAATTTATCTGGTGCCAGCTTCAGGTGGCAGGCGAAGGCAGGTAAAAGGGGGTAGGAGCATCAGTGGCATGTGGCAGAAAGAGAAAGAGATGAGGGTTCTCCTCATTGATGAAGCCAGTGGTGTGCATTACCTCAACATATTGAGAAAGTTAAAATTGGAAAAGGTAATTAGATCAGGCACACAAGTGAAGGATTTAGTTCGTTGGTGGGTTTGAGGTAGTTGAGGATATAGAGCGAGGATTGCGCCACATCAACGCATGTGAAGCCAGTTGTAAAAGCTAGATCTTCAATATCAAAATTGGCGTTCTCAGGGAAATCTATAGGAAATCTAGGAATAGGGAAGCCCTCACAAAGTGACTCAATTGTCATGTGTAGAGCTTAGAAGAGGAGAGAGTTGGCGGGGGGCAGCAGTTGCTTTAACAACTTTTTGGCCAATTGTTTTTAAATTCAGAAACCATTTTGAGGACAGAAACAGTGGCGGGAAGTAAAATAAGGGGGTAGGGAGAAGCTACTGACCAGTCAAAGTTGGGATAAATTTGAAGGGCAATTTGTGTCATCAATCCATTCAAGAGCCTCAAAAGAATTTGACATGATCAGCGCTGGGCCAGCAACAGTAAATAATGAGGTAACAGCTGCTAATTAGCTGCCCATAGTGGACAATGGCAATTCCGCCAGTGCATGAGATATCATCTGCTCAGGAGTGGGTCAGGTGGTAAGAACTTGGCTTGACAAAGCAATGGGAGCAGCACCTGTACGGTTGAGGGAAGGGGATGGAGGACTGAAACCAAAGCAAAAAAAGTTAGTTGAGTCAGAAGCAGGGATTTACGCTAGAGAGAGGAGTGGCAGAGACAGCGTCTGAGGAAAGTGCAGGGCACTTGTACTTTGAATGGTCGAGGGTAAAGCACACAGGGCAAATGGTGCAGCCATTTTTGACGTGTGCCCAGAAGGGATGATCAGGGAGGATCTGATCATGGCGCGGGGGATATCATGAGGTGGGTGTCACAACAGAAGGAGCGGATTGTTATGAATGCGTTAAGCCCATAAAGATGATCAGCGCCATTTGGCACCTTGAACTGTATCATGGGTCAGAGCCGTAGGCAGCCAACATCTCCATAAGCTCATGGCAGAGGAATTTGGGGGAGAGCTGGGAGGTCAAGCTGGCGAACTGGACCATAAGTGTGGCCTCATCCAGAAAGTGAGGTCTAGTTATTGGTATTGGGGTTTTTTTGTAAATTAATGGCAGAAGTGCTTCCGCTATGGTATATGCTTCACATGAGGAGCAAAATTAAATTACTTATTGAAGGGGCAGAAATTGATAAAACTGGCAGGCTTGTAAACCACTGTGCTTATCTCAATGATGGTTGCACTCACAGAGGGAAGAGGTTCCCATACTCAACTGAAGGCAAAGTGCAAGTTGGTGAGGGAGCAATAGGAGGCTTCTGAGAGCCGCCTGGGAGCATGCAAGGTGGTGGGATAGATCCCAAGGTGGGATGTAGCAATTTGTTTTTTGGGGCTAGCTGGGCCAGCCTGAGGGGCATTTCAGTGGCAGCCAATAAACTCCAGGAAGTGGCACATTGCCACCTCAAATGGGGGCAGTTTGTGTCAATCTGGATGACATATGCAGGGGTTGGCACTTGCAAAAGGCAGTTAAACTTAGCAAACTTTTATTAAATTTTAAATTTGAGTTTCAAAAAAGATCAAAGCAATAGAAAGCAATAATATTACACTTATTTTATAATTGTACCCATAGTTTTATATATAAAAAGCCTAATAAGATGTTTAAATAGAAGAGTAACATGGATAGTATACTATTAATTTTTTATGTAATATATACTTTTCTTCTTCAGCATTAAGTTATTGTCAATTATTACCAATGCAATCAATACATTTAGTTATGGTTTATTATTTTTCTTGATTTATAATCATTATTAAGAATAACAAAAACTTTAGTATAGCTCAGAGATTTGACCAAAACCTAACTAAAGGCTCTAACTATATATGAAACTTAATAAAAAAGACAATGAATGCATATTTCTGATGTCTCACATTAAGAAAAACAAATAAAGCTACCATAATCTTCTAATGTAATTAACATTCAAATTGTTGGAACTATAGCTATGGTCTGCACGTTGGTGCTTTCTAGCCCCTGATCTTACATTATTAACGCATTAGAAGTGTTCTCTTAAGTGCTGGGATAGAAGTTTATAGGATTTCCAAACAACTTGTATCAAAAAATAAAACTTCAAAAATACTTAAAATGATTGATTTGATGAGGTTTTATTAAGTTGATTTGGAGGGTCAAAAAATGAACCCCATTAATATCTCAATGTTTAGTATTTAAAGCAGTTTGAGGCTCAAAATGGGGGGAGGAATTATTCCACTATAAGTAGGGCTTTGCTTAATTCAGAAATATTAACTTTTGACCTATCAAATTTTTTGAGATTTGCCTCACTTTAACGTGAAGGGCAGATGGTGGGTCACTTGTGGGCAAGGCAAACCTGTTGGCAAATATTTAATATATTTAGCCAATCAGATTGCAAGCACTCATAATGACTTGACTGATTCCGCCACAGGGTTGGCGCAACCCAACTACCAACAATTGAACATCATGCCAAGGAGAGTGAGCAAAAGGATTGCCCCAATTTGAGGGGTTCCACAAATATTAGCCAAGGTCTTTAGACTGATATTATCTAATTTTCAACTAAAACACTTTTTCACAGTATTGGACTTCTAATTGTCTGATATTCCCCCTTCAAGAGTGGTGGGAGAACAAGGGCTCAGGAACTGGCCATGGACCTGGTTGTAGTAATTCCAAGCATTAGATTTGATGGAGTACTTATCCCCTCACTTATATGTGATTACAAAAAGTCCTCCCAGATAAACCTGAGTTTTTCCCTCCTAGGCATGATACAGGGTGGTAATAGAGTACCAATACTGAAAACTTAGAAGGAA